>JBBPBX010006319.1:23098-34560 GCA_038048925.1 Garcialebias charrua
CCTTTTATTGAACAGAATCAGTTCTTTTTCATGGCAAATCAACACAAATACAAGCCTGTTTCTGTCAGTGCTGTCTGCACAGTCCTCCTGGTACATCAGGTAGAGATACAGGGCCTACAAGAGATGGCAAGATGGAATTTAAACATTTAAAAATCCCAAAAAATAAAAAAATAAAAATTATTTTTTCCTAACTAAAGCCAAATGGGCTTTGGCACATAAGGGACAGGGAAAGTAAAGAGGACTGGATGGTACTAGTAATGACTCTTCATTCACATCTCAGTGCTTCTATAGTAAAGAATTAAAATTGACAAACAATCTTCAACCTGTCTAAGACAGCTGCTGGCATCGATAGTTTTACTCTAATGCAACTGGGTTACATTCCCTGCAGGTTGTTAATCGTAAAACTAACCTCACAAGGCAATTTAAGACCTTGTTTGAATATCAAAGTATCTAGCCAAGTCCCTGAGAAGTGCCAGAAGTAGAAAAAGAAGAAACATGAAAGCAGTGTAATAGATTCACACTGTTTCTGGGAGACAGCGCAGAGGGATAGGAGGAGTGGAAAAAGTAAATAGAACAGAAGATGGTTGCAAAGCAAAAATTGGTAATTTATGATGGAAAATTCTGGTTTGTCTCACAGGTTAACACTCAAAATGTGCTGAGGAGCAGATAAAAATGTGTTTTTATGTCATAACCAGAGGTATTGTTTACATCTATGCATCTAAACACTTGCCAGGGTCTTGGCTTCAATACAATTTATTTTTATTTTTACAGAAACAGAACAAGCATACAGCATTCAGAACATGATATGCCTATTAAACTATCTATAGCAATGGCCTGGACAAACAAAGACCTTTATTTGTGACATTGATCTTAGAGCCGAGGTGATAATAATAATAATAATAATGAATTCAATTTATAACGCACTTTTCATTAATGAAAATCTCAAAGTGCTACAAGGAGCAACAGAATTAAATGACAATAAAACAAATAATAAAACAATTAAAATCAATAACAATATCAGCTAAGATCAAAAGTAGAATCATGAGGAGGTAGAGTATGATGAAACGTTTAAGCAACACACTGTCTAGTTGTGATATGAATGTGTATTGTTTCATCAAGTACCTTAAGTGAATCAGAAGTTACAGACGGGCCAAGCAAATCATTGTTTTAATGTTGACCTTGATTTTTGACCTTGACTTTGGAGCTGGGATGATGAAATGTATACTTGACATACCATCTAGTGATGCTGCATATGGGTATGACGTTTTGTTAAGTTATTTTGCGCGGGTCAGAAGGTTTGGGATGAGAATCAGAACCGCCAAATCTGAGGCCATGGTCTTTAACCAGAAAAGGGTGGACTGCTCTCTTCAGGTCGAGGGTGAGATTCTGCCTCAAACGGAGGAGTTCAAGTATCTCGTGGTTTTGTTCATGAGTGAGGGAAGAATGGAGTGCGAGATTGACAGACAGATTGGTGCAGCGTCTGCAGTATTGTGGACTCTGTACCAGTCTATTGCGGTGAAGAGAGAGCTGAGCTGTAAGACAAAGCTCTCTGTTTACCAGTTGGTCTGTGTTCATACCCTCACCTATGGTCACGAGTTCTGGGTAGTGACAGAAAGAATTAGATTGCGGGTACAGGCAGTTGAAATGAGTTTCCTCCGCAGGGTATGTGGACTTTCCTTTAGAGATAGGGTGAGAAGATCAGTTATCCGGGAGAGACTCAGAGTAGAACTGCTGCTCCTCCACATTGAGAGGAGACAGTTGAGGTGGTTTGGACATCTGGAAAGGGATGCTTCCTGGGCACTTCCCTTGGGAGGTTCTTCGGGCATGTCCGACTGGGAGGAGACCCTGGGGAAGACCCAGGACATGCTGGAAAGACTTTGTCTCTCAGTTGTCCTGGGTCTCCCCAGAAGAGCTAGAAGAGGTGGCTGTGGAAAGAGATGTCTGGGCCTCCCTGCTCAAGCTGCCGCCCCCGTGACTTGACTTTGGAAAAAGCGGAAGCTAATGGATGAATGGATGGATGGACAGAAGGTTTGGGTGGGGCAAAAGAAAGCTTTTGGATATATTTGTTTGTGCAGATGGGTGGAGATACCATAATATGTCCATCTTTCAATGGGCACATAAAAACGCTAAAGACCATGGTTTAGATACGCAGATAAAAACTTATTTTTTCTTCTGCTCCTTTCATCAGGGGTCACCACAGCAAACTAAGTCGCATGAAGACTTGGTGATTATTTTTACGCTGGATGCCCTTCCTGACAACCACAGACCACAGAGCTACCACAGCCCTCTGTGTGGAGCAGACAGCTGCTATCTAGCTAGGGCACCTGGGGGAGCAGAAGGGAGGATTAAGGGCCTTGCTCAAGGGTCCAGAGTGGGGCAAATGAGAGTCGAGAGGTGTGGGTGCTTCAACAATTCCACACACATTTGGATGTTGTCGGTACCGGGAGTTGAACCAGTAATCTTCAGATCATAGGCCCACCTTCTCTAAACTCTGCACCACCCCTCCTGCCCTTTTAGGCAGATATAGACCAGGCATGTGCTTAAATGTACATTTTGGTGTAAGATTATGAGGCTCTGAATGGCAAACAGTTTACTCAATGAATGCACTCAGAAGGCTTCAAACATTAACCCAGAATTCAAATGTTGCAATGAATGTTGCTAATCAAGAGTTATACTTTTGTGTGAAATGTTAATGTGTGAAAATGTGTGCGAGTCAGGTGGTGGTGGTGGTGGGGGGGTGGCGAGTTTGCAGGTGGCTTGCTTCAATGTTCTGCCAAGAAAGCCAAAATCTGTGGGGTGGGGCAGAATAAGTGAAGGCGGAAGATGAGAAGGACTACAAAGAGGAGTAAAAAAAGGAATGAGGGAATTTGATTTAGATGGTGATTATCTTAATCAATTAAAATTTCATTTTCCATTAGTCTCATAGCCCTGTGTCTCTCGCTGGAGCTTGGGTGTGACTTCCAGAGAGAGGCTAGGCCAGATGACCTCATCGCCATATGGTATCTAACCTCTCAGTCACACTCATTTACTTTGTACAACAACACAAGCATACCCATTCTCTAAACATCCCCATTGTGTTGTAAAAGTCAGTAATTCTGGTTAAGCCTTGCCCATAGATGTAATCAATCGGTCAGGGGCAACCGGGAGTAAGACAACTCTAACCACAGTCAGCCTCCCAGCATTACTAAAATTACTGGCATGTCTTGGGAGTGAACTACAAAATACTTAAACACTTGTGATTCTTAAACATGTGGTTTGCTTGGGAATTTCATTTTATTTCAAAATATTTTATTTTCTTTCTTGATCTTATGAACAAAAGTTTCGAGAAACACTTGAACTTTTTTCCCTATGTAGAACAAGTGTCTTTGGGAACACTGGATTCTGTTGCATAGATGTTTAGCCACATTTCTGTGACTGGACATTTTATTATTCTTAAACAACACTATAAGCAATTTTATTTTTTATCAGTCACAAATAATTGTTGTTTCAGTGCCAAAATAGTTATCACTTGTGATATGAAAAACAAAAGAAAACTGAAAGTTATGCACCATAACTCATGTTCCCTGAAGGAAGGGAATGAGGTGCAACATACTTGCTATGGGAATTGCGCCCCCGCACGATTACCTGAAGGAATACATTCACGCCTTTTACGGCAGGGGGCGTCACCCCGCGCCAGAGGTACCGCCCTTTAGGTACTTAGGCGACTGACGCCCCTCCATCTTCCTCAGAAATTGCACTTCACCGAGCTTTCAGCATTGAAAAGGGCCAGCTATGTTGCACCTCGTTCCCTTCCTTCAGGGAACATGAGTTATGGTGCATAACTTTCAGTTCCCTTTCAGTTCGGTCTCTCGGTGCAACATACTTGCTATGGGAACGTAATTCATTCACGCCCTTGAAATGCTCAGTAAAATGCCTGTTAGTGTGAACGTCTGCCCTTGACCAGAAGGCATCTCAAAGCTACTTTCTATTGTGTATTAGAAAGAACAGCCTGAGTGACATCACACGCAGTAACATCCAAACTGTAGTACTTTGCAAAAGTGTTTAAAGAGCTCCAGTTCGCAGCAGCACAAATGTCTGCAACTGACACGCCCTTGAACAATGACCAGGAAGTGGCCAAGCCCCTGGTTGAGTGAGCATGGACTCCAGGGGGCACTTGTTGACCCTTGCTACCATATGCCCTCTTAATGGCCTCCGTCACCCAATGTGAGAGGCGCTGTCTTGATAGGGCCTTTCCTGTAGCAGGTGTGGCAAAGCAGACAAACAGTTGGGTTGTTTTCCTCCATTCGGCTGTTCTCTGCATGTAGGTGCGTAAAGCCCTCACCGGGCAGAGAGCCTGTAGCCTTTCCTGTTCCTGAGTGAGGACAGGGGCAGGTGGAAAGGAGGAGAGATCAAAGTCCAGACTCCTATGGTTCAGGGTCAGGACCTTGGGAGTATATGCGGGATTAGGCCTTAGTGTGACCTTTGACCCGTCAGGGGCGAATCTGGTACACATTGGGTGTACAGACAATGCATGGAGGTCACCCACGCGTTTCGCCGAGCAAAGAGCCAGGAGAAGAGCAGTTTTATAAGATAGAAGATCTATCTTAATCTCGCTGAGAGGCTCGAATGGTGGGTCGCAAAGAGCCCCCAAGACCAGACCAAGATCCCAACCAGGGGTCAAGGTCCTGCTGGGCGGCCTGGTTCGAAGCACACCTTTCATATATCTCATTATGATTGGATGTGCTCCAGGAGTCCTGTGTCCCCAGCCCTCGTGACAGGCAGAGATAGCTGCAAGGAACACTTTAATCGTTGAATAAGAACGACCCTTTTCCAGTAAATCCTGAAGGAAAGTTAAAAGTTGAGCCAGGTCGCAAGCATAAGAAATGATATTTCTTTCTGAGCACCAGGCTTCGAAGATGCGCCACTTTTGTGCGTATAGGGACTGTGTTGACCCGGCACGGGCATTTTGTATAGTTGTCACCACGTTCTCAGGCAACCCCGACGCCATCAGTCTGTCTTTTTCAGCTAACAGGCTGGAATTAATTCCAGATCCTAGCCTAAACAGCTGGGCTGTGACTTCCTGTGTGAGACTTTGAGAGTCCACCAGGTTGGGGAGCGGGTCTCCACGTTGATGTGTTAACAGACGTCCCTGATCGAGTCTCCTCGAAGACAGATGGAGTCTATTAATTTTATTAGAATGAGTTGGGACAGGAAAGCTACTGTTTCCCTCCACAACAGGGTTTTCTGTTGGGTTGAGGGGCTGCTTTTTCTGTAAACGAGCAGACCTCCTGATTCCAATTGTTTTCCCCTCAGGTGGGATATTGTGTGGGGACAAGGTTGATGCAGCTTTGTGAGGAAAATCATGTGCTACACTTCCATTGCTCAAGCCTTGTGTGTCCTTCCTGAATAATAAAGGAGCATCAGCAATGTGTTAGCCTGGTTTAAACCAGACCCTTGTCCTTCACTTCGCTTCGTACTAGGGTCTGGACTTTTCCCATTGAAAAACGTTTCTTGCTGGAGGCGTTAGCCTCTGTTGAGGAACAAAACCATTGGATATTTTGAACAGGGAAAGCATTCTGCTCCCTCCCCTCAGAGCCACCCCCCGTGCTCTGGTGAACTTGACTGACAACTGCTCCGCCCCCTGCTCCAGGAGTCCTGCAGCTTTTCTCTCGCTGCGCAAACTCAGTGTTTATATGTTATAAAACGTTTTAATACAATAAAATCAAACCATGGATCGCTGGTCCAGCTCACCAAAACACCAGAAAATCTGATGGGACTCGGTCAGCAACTAAAACCCGAGTTTAATTCTCGTGACAACCTGAGGCATTTCCGTGTTCATTTTACTCAGCAGGAGGGTGGAGGAGAAGGAGGACGAGGGAGCGATTACTTAACTTTTGGGGGAAAAAAACAAAAGAAAACTCCAGATAAGGGATTAAGAAGGGGAAATTAATAAATTTGTGTCACATATAAAACAATCCTGCATCGCTTTGCATCGCTTTGAATGAGAACATGCCGCTGCTCGCTGACTGAGCGCTGGCAGAGCCCTTTTATAGGGCTCTGCGCGCTGGGACTGGTGGGGGCGTGGGTTAGGGTCCAAAACTCCACCCCTTCTGTTCTCTGATTGGTCCGAACAAAAATCTACCGGAGAAATCCTTGTGGGTGGGTGAAGTCCCAGACTGTGCAGTGAAGGGAAATGAGAATTGAGCGGAGCTGTGCAGGAATGGCGAGGGCCAGGCTAGCAATGTGTGAACGTGGGGATGATCCTTTGTGGCTGGCAGACTCAAGATAATTTGTTGATAAGGAGCCCAGCTTCCCTTCAAAAACAGTAGGAAAGATCTGGTTCAACTCTGATCCTTTTACACGCACAGTAGCGTGATCACAGCCGCTTCTCAGAGGGTGTGAAAAATGTGTCTGCTTTTGGGCGTCCGACGTGCTCTGGTGCAAACGTGTCACGTAGTCGTCTGGCTAGTGTATTAGCCGACCCCTTGCCCCAGCGGGGGCTAGGACACGTGCCCTTTCCCACCTGCCTTAGCGAGAGGTGTAAGGTCTGTTCGCAGACGCCTCTGGGTCTGTCTTCTGGAGACAGGTTCAAAGGCACCCTGCTGGGGCTTATTGAATAGGCTGGCACCCCATGAGCCGTGAGGGAGGGGGATGTGCCCCCCCCCTTTATGACGGCCGACAGGCCAGAGGCCCGTACTGTTGACGTTATTTGTGTTGGTGTGTTTTTTTTCTCAATAAAACAGGGATGTGCTGTTTTATGAGTTTTATTTGTGCTTACGTGCAACGACATACATGATTTGATGTCACTCACAGCAGGGAAAACATGGTTTGTGCATGCAACATATTTATCAGCCATTTGTACTTTGTTACAAATAAAGTCTGAACAAGGTGCGAACACTCCTGTTACCACGTGGGCAGGAGGTCGTTAAAATGTAAACGTGAACCTGGTTCATCAGGCACGTTTTTGACGAGTGTCCCGGTTCGCCGAGGAGGCCCTGTGCCTGCTCGCTTGGCGTGGGACAAACCTGTTTTTAGTCCATGCGTGCTCTGAGCGAGGTTGGTTCGGCGGGGGTCTCTGCCGAGGCTCCTCCTCGTATGCTGTCCGCTTCTGCGGTGGCGCACGCGTCGTCGAGCGGTGCCGCGGCTGTGCAGGTCTGCTTCCAGCGGACTCTCTGGGGGGGGAAACTCCGACGAGGGATGCCCACCCTGAGAGCTTCAGCCTGCCTGCGCCTTTGGTCCAGCTTGGTTTGGATTCGCTCCAAAGTCTGGCCAAAAAGTCCCTCCGCTTCTATCGAGTGGTGGAGAAAAGGCACCTTTTGTCCCTCTGGTAAGTCCGTCAACGTCATCCACAGGTGGTGGAGCGCAATGACCACTTCCGCCATACCTTTGCCCTGAGCCACAGCAGCTGTACCCATCATACGCAGGACAAAGTCTGTAGCTCTGCGGGCTTCGTCCAATAATTCGGCAGCAGCTTGCTTATCCGAGGTTTCCTGCAGTTGTTGGAGTTTTTCTGCGAGGTAAGCCTGCATCATCGCTGACGCGTTCATCGCGCGCGCCGCGAGTCCTTGAGCTCTGTAGCACTTCTCGAGAAGCGACGCTGAGGCTCTGCAAGCTTTGCTGGGGAGAGTCGGCTTTGTTCCTGAAGATCTGGGAGCTAGGTGGGACGCTAGCGTGTCCTCAATCTGAGGTGCATTAGCTATTCCCACCTGATCCATGCCCTCCACGTCGAGGAATTGTGACAGGGGGAGAAGCATGGGCGCTCGTGGCTGGGCCAGGTGCGGGTCAGTTCCGTGAGGAAGTCTGGGAACACGGGCATCCTTTGCCTTGTTGCAACCTGTTGTTTTGAATAAAAATAGTTCCCCGCCAGCCTCGTGACCTGTTGGCGAGGTGGGGGCTCCGGCTAGGGGATGTTCAACGTATCCACCGCTCTATGGCACAGGTCAAACAGGGCCGGGATGGAGAAGTCCGTTTCAGGGAGTGCAGGTATCAGGGTCCTAGGGAGGTGCTCTCCCGGATCCTCGATCTCGAGTTCTGGTTCCTCCACTGAAAATTCGCCCGAGGCTGAGATGGAGATCTCGTCTTCATTCATCATGCCTCTGGTGTCGAACTCTACTGTTAGGTCCACCATGGGAGCAAGCGGGTCAGGGCTGTCGCCCCATTCGACGCGTGTGCTGTCGTGTAGAGCCATGTGTTCGAGCTCTGGGGTCGGAGTGAGGGTCTCCGTGGTGTCTGGGTCCTGTGGACCAGCTGAGCTTCCCATGGCCTTAGCCACGATGTCCACGCGCTGCCGTAGCACCGCGTCCAGCATCTGGCTGCAGTGTGGGCAAGAGTCGGGCGCGTCCAGAGCTTGTCTTGCATGAAATATACCCAGGCAGACTGGACAGGCCTCATGGGTGTCCGTCGCTGCGAGGTAAAATCCACAGCCGCTGGGACAGACGCGCGAGTTTGGGCTCGCCGTCCCGCTGGCTTTCCTTTGAAGTTTTGTCTTTCGCTTTCCCTTCTCCGGAGGCATGTCCGAGATAAGGCGAGCGAGACCCTCCAAAATCCTTTTTCTTCTTTGTTCAAGTGTCTCCTCCGTCGTGTCGCTTTCGCTGGCTAGCTCGCTAAGCTTGTGTTAGCCGAGGTAGCGGTTGTGGCGCAGTTATAACGCCGTTGAGTGAAGCAACCTGTGGAGAGAGGAGAGAAGAAAACTTTGAGGTTATAGAAATGTGCTGGGCTAGCTTTCGCTAGTCCAGCAGTACGCAGGGAAAAATTCTCTGTGCGCTCTGTGCAAGGAGCGAGCTCACCTCAAGTTGAGCGATGAAGCAGCAGAGAAGTCCCGCGGAGAGAGGTAGTTCAGGTTTTTAGCGAGGTGAAGGGCAAAAAGAGGAAGATGGAGGGGCGTCAGTCGCCTAAGTACCTAAAGGGCGGTACCTCTGGCGCGAGGTGACGCCCCCTGCCGTAAAAGGCGTGAATGTATTCCTTCAGGTAATCGTGCGGGGGCGCAATTCTCATAGCAAGTATGTTGCACCGAGAGACCGAACTGAAAGGGAACTTTAAAATGCTTTTTTTGTGTGCTAACTTCTGATTTAAACTAAGCTTTAAGCCTAAATAGTTTAATGTTTTAACGTAACAACTATGTGACAAAAAACAGTGATTAAGACACTGAAACTTTTGGGTCTAAAAGTAAAACCAAATGAGATCAACTGGGTGCACCAACTGTAAGAGGACTATAAATGTGGAATCACAGCTCAATTTATAAAATGTTTGTCACAAGAAAACTGAAAGTTATTCACCATAACTCATGTTCCCTGAAGGAAGGGAACAAGGTGCAACACTATTGCTATGGGAAATTGTGCCCCCGCGCGATTACCTGAAGGAACACAATCACGCCTTAACGGCAGGGGGCGTCAGCATCACCCCAGAGACCCCGCCCTCTGGGTACTTAAGATGCGGACGCCCATCCTACTTTCTCCAAAATGCACTTCACCGAGCTTCAGCATTGAAAAGGGCCAACTGTGTTGCACCTCGTTCCCTTCCTTCAGGGAACATGAGTTATGGTGCATAACTTTCAGTTCCCTTATCAGTCAGTCACTTGGTGCAACACTATTGCTATGGGAACGTAATTCATTAACGCCCTTGAAATGCTCAGTAAAATGCATGCTTGTGAGAACTTCTGTCTTTATACATTAGGCATCCCTCGGCCGCTCTCTACTATGTGTTAGAGAGGACAGCCTGAGTGACGTCACACACAGTAACGTCCAAACTGTTATATTTTGCAAACGTGTTTGTTGAGCTCTAGTTCGCAGCAGCACAGATGTCTGCAACTGGTACGTCCTTGAACAGTGACCAGGAAGTGACCAAGCCTCGAGTAGAGTGGGCACGTACCCCAGAGGGCACCTGTTGACCTTTGCTACTGTACGCCCTCTTAATGGCCTCAGTCACCCAGTGTGAGAGACGTTGCTTTGACAGGGCGCTACCAGTAGCTGGGACTGCAAAACACACAAACAGTTGAACTGTTTTCCTCCAATCAGCTGTTTTCTCAATGTAAGCACTTAAGGCCCTAACAGGGCAGAATGCCCTCAGTTTTTTCTTTTCCTGAGTGAGGACAGGAGCAGGAGGAAATGAAGAGAGTTCAAAGTCCAAACTTCTTGGATTCAGAGTCAGGACCTTTGGGACATATGCAGGGTTAGGCCTTAGGGTGACCTTTTACCCGTCAGGGGCAAACCTGGTACACATTGGGTGTACAGACAAAGCATGGAGGTCACCCACACGTTTCGCCGAGCAAAGAGCCAGGAGCAAAGCGGTCTTATAAGATAGCAAATCTATCTTAATATCGCTTAATGGTTCAAATGGGGGCTCACAGAGAGCACTCAGGACTAATTGGAGATCCCACTCAGGGGTCAAGGTCCTGCTGGGGGGTCTCTTCCTCAGTACGCCCTTCATGAACCTTATCATGAGAGGGTGTGCACCGGGCGTCTTGCCCCCCAGCCCTCATGGCATGCTGAGATGGCTGACAGAAACACCTTAATTGTAGAAAAGGAACGGCCTTTCTCCAGCAAGTCCTGTAGAAAGGTAAGAAGCTGGACCAGGTCACAGGAATAAGAAACAATATTCCTTTCCATGCACCAAGCTTCAAAAACACACCATTTACGAGCATAGAGAGTCTGTGTTGACACAGCCCTTGCCCCTTGTATGGTATTTACCACATTGCTGGGGAGGCCTGAGGCCATCAGCTTGTTCCTTTCAGCAGCCAAGCTGTAGGTTGCCACAGTCCTGGGTGTAAGCGGAGAGGCTGTTCTTGTTGGTGATGTAGCAGGTCCCTGAAGAGGAGCAGATGCCCATGTTCCTGGAGTAAGCCCACCTCCAAGGGCCCTGGGCCCCGTGACCCCTTGGGGGCCAGTTATATTAGGGAGGGGACCTTCCAGTAAATGTGTTCCCACACCACCCGGACCGGGAGTGCTGGGGGACAGGAGCAACGCACTGTCCCTGTTGGACAAACATGGGTCAGAATTTTCACTTTTTCTCCTCTTAGGGAGAGACACGGCACGGAGGGAGTGCAAGTTCTGTATGCGAACAGACCTCCTGATCTCAGTCCGTTCCATAACCGGGTCTGATCCACAAGCCCCCGTTCCCACCATTACTCTAGCACTTGGTAAAACTCCAGGGAGCTGTGTCTCTTCTGGTGAGGGGATGCCATTTAAAAGAGGAGCTGATTCAGTGCGACAAGCACTGTTACATGTTGCAGGTGCATTGCTTGTGCATGGTCTGCTGTCCGTTTAAGATGAAAAGTTAGTTTCAGTGTAAGGATGTAAAACCGCACTAAACACCTTTTTCTGCTGAGCACCTGTAAGCCTGGCTGATGACATTAAGTCCAGACCTTTTTGAGCATGAAGAGGAATCTGATCCTGCCCTGGTGCGCTTCCTGCTTTGTAACATTTGTTTACAAAACCTGCAACATCATTGCTGTTTCCTTTGTCAGCATGTGAGTCTGGCCCGGCTCT
>JBBPBX010006319.1:34661-55981 GCA_038048925.1 Garcialebias charrua
TGTTCCTGTCTTTGATTTTTTTTTGTACATCTACCTTATAATGTTTTTGCTACTTTTTGCTACTTTTTCTTTTCTTTTGTTTATTGTTTAATGTATTTGTATCATTGATGTTCATCATTCTTTAGTTTGTAGCAGGTCGCTTTCGTAAATGAGCCCTCGAAGCTCAATAAGATTTACCTGACTAAATAAAGGTTGAATGAATGAATGAAAATAACAGAGCGTTGCCATGGTTAACAAGTTCTGTTGGCACGCCCTTCAGGCGCGCAGACGTCTTGCATGCCTGTTGAATTTTTGTATTGTCGGCCCTGTGGGTTCCGACGGGGTGGGGTTTGAAAGACGTGACCCCCCTCACCTGGTCCCGTGGGTGCCGGTGTACCTGTTTGCAGACGCCTCTGGGTCTGTCTGTTGCAGACAGCCCTGAGGCCACCTGCTAGGGTTTATTGTCTGAGCTAGTACCCCGTGAGCCGTGAGGGAAGGGGGTGGGGACAGCCCCCACCCTTTATCGCGATCGGTATCAGAGGGGAGCCGTGTTGTTGATGTTGCTGTGTTTGTTTGTTTTTTGAGTCAAGAAACAAGGTGAAACTGTTCTTTGAGCTTTTATTCGTGTTTTGTGCAACGACATTTCTGACTTTATGTCACTCACCGCAGAACAACCATGTTTTGTGCATACAACAAAGTTACCAGCTTTTTGTACCCTTTTACAAATAAAGTCTGGACATGTAAGGTTCAGCTCCCGTACCACGTGGGCGGGCGAGCCTGTAAAGTTAAGCAGAGGGCCCGTTTCATCAGGCATGTTTCTGTCTTGTGTCCCAATTTGCCGAGGAGGTCCTTTGTTGGACCGCCTGGTGGGGAACGAACCTGTTCCTACTCCAGGAATGACTGGCTTGTGGCTGACCCGGTGGGGGTCTTTGCCGGTGCTCCCCCTCGTACGCCGGTCTCTTTTGCGGCGGATTACGTGTGGTTGAGCGGTGCCGAGGCTGCACGGGCCTGTTCCCAGCTGTCTCCCTAGGGCGGGGACAAAAGCTCTCCTGGGCATGCCTTCCCGGAGAGCCTCAGCCTGTTTACGCCTCTGTTCAAGCCTGGTCTGAATCCGGTCCAAAGCTGTTCCAAACAGTCCAGTCGGTTCAATCGAGTGGTGAAGAAAATGAATCCGTTGTCCCTCCGGGAGGTCTGTTGGAGTCATGCACACATGGCGTTGGATGATGACCACTTCAGCCATGCATCTGCCCTGTGCGATGGCTGCTGTCCCCATCATGCGGAGCACAAAGTCTGTTGCCCTGCGGGCTTCCTCCAGTAATTCGGTAGCAGCCTGCTTGTCTGTCGTCACCTGGCGCTCCTGTAGTTTTTCAGCCAGGTACGCCTGCATCATCGCGGACGCGTTCATTGCGCGCGCCGCGAGGCCCTGAGCCCTGTAGCATTTCTCGAGCTGAGTAGCTGAGGCTCGACAGGCCTTACTGGGCAGAGTCGGTTTTGTTCCAGAAGACCTGGGGGCCAAATGAGATGCAAGTGTGTCCTCCATTTGTGGCACGTTGGCTATTCCTGCTGCTTCCATTCCAGCCACATCGAGGAACTGTGAGAGCGGGAGCAGCATAGGAGCCCTGGGCTCAGGCCAGGTGCGAGTCAGCTCTGTGAGGAAATCCGGGAAGATGGGCATCCTGTGCCTCGTTGTAGACTGCTGTTTTGTGTAAAAAATATTTCCTGCCAACCTCGTGACTTGTTGACGAGGTGGAGGTTCGGGCCACGGGATCTGCAGCGCGTCCGCCGCTCTGCGGCACAAGTCAAACAGAGCGTGGATCGAAGTGTCTGTCTCCGGGAGTACAGGCGCCGGGATGTGAGAGAGGTCCCCCTCCTCCCCGTCATACTCGTTGTCAGCTTCCTCACCAGAAAATTCACCTGAGGCTGTTAGCGAGATCTCATCCGCGTTCATCATGCCTCGAGTGTCAAATTCGGCTGTCGAGTCCCCGATGGGAGCCGCTACATCTGGGCTGTTGCCCCATTCGACTCGAGTACTGTCTTCCAAATCCATGCTCTCGAGCTCCGGTGTGGGAGTGAGAGTCTCTGTGAGGTCCGGGTCTGTTGGCGCCACAGCTGCGCCCATGGCTTTGGCCACGAAGTCCACCCGGTGCCTCCTCACCGCCTCCAACATCTGGCTGCAGTGTGGGCAGGAGTCGGGTGTATCCAGCGCCATTTTCGCATGCAACATCCCCAGGCAGACAGGACAGGCCTCGTGGGTGTCTGTCGCCGAGAGGGAAAAGCCGCAGCTGCTGGGGCAGGAGCGCAAGGTTGGGCTCGCCGTCCTGCTAGCCTTTTTCGGAAATCTCGGCTTTCGCTTTCCTTTCTCTGGAGCCATGTCCGAGAAAAAACAAGCAAGTCTTTCCAAAATTCTTTTTCGAGACGTCTCCTCCGTCGCGTCGCTTTCGCTGGCTAGCCTGCTACGACTTAGCAGGGTAGCGATGTGACGCAGTTAGCGCCGTCGAGCGAAGCAGTCTGCGGAGAGAAGAGAAGAAAAACTTCGGGGTTAAGGAAAAATGTGCCGGACTAGCTTTCGCCAGCCCAGCAGTACGCAGGAAAAATTCTCTGTACGCGTAGGGAGCGAGCTCACCTCTGGTCGAGCGATGAACAACAGAGAAGTCCCACAAAGAGAAGAGAAGTTCAGGTTTAAGCGAGGTGAAGGGCAAAAAGAGAAAGTAGGATGGGCGTCCGCATCTTAAGTACCCAGAGGGCGGGGTCTCTGGGGTGATGCTGACGCCCCCTGCCGTTAAGGCGTGATCGTATTCCTTCAGGTAATCGCGCGGGGCACAATTTCCCATAGCAATAGTGTTGCACCGAGTGACTGACTGATAAAGGAACAAGTTTGACAACGAAGGAGGTTATAACCATTTCCTTCTGTAACAGAGTGGCAATACTTAGTTTATAATGTGAATCATAGTTGCTGTTTGTTTATTTTTTTGCAAATTTAGGCTTGTTTTTCTGTAATTTCACTAGAATGTTTTGATATCTAATGTGGGTTGTGTTTGCCCATTTAGGCTTACTCCTGCTTGCCATGTCTGTCTACCGAGCTTAAAAGTCTAGTTTGACCGTTGGAGCATCCTTCAACAAAAGCAGGATGGCATGCATGATTCTAAATGTTTGGTACGTGTTACCTTTATTTGTTGGGTTGTTGTCTTGATCATTCTGCGCAAAGAATAAAAAAAAATACAAGAAAATTAAACTACCTCCAGAAACACTGTCGCTCTATGCAATTTTATTTATTTTTTTGCCAAGTTTGGCTTGAGCTTTTTTAACCAGAGTTTGTATTTCAGATATATATAAAAAAGACTCGGGATGAGAGGGAAATGATTTTATTGGTGATTGACAACAGGGAACGGGACAGGAACGGGAAGAAGATGAATATCTGGCTCTCAAAAACAATTCACAGACTGTTGGGCAGAAGGTGGTGGCTTGTACCATCTGCTGTTTCTTCACAGGTTTGAGTTTGGAGGATTCCAGTTCTCGTATGCAGCGAGAGACTCCAGGAGGTAAACGTACTCATGATGGAGAGTGACAGGTGGGGACTAGAGGTGGATGCAGAGGCCAGTAATGGCCAAATACTTAGGGCAGGAGATAATGAGTGAAGGTGTAGATCCAGGAGAACAAAGAGAACTAACATAGACAATGGCAGACTTGAGAGTCAGGGAATGGTTCTCAAAAGGTAAGTGCAAAAAAAAAAAAAAAAGATTGCTTTTCGTAAACCACTAGAAAATACCAATAACTCAGAACTAGATGCTGAAAATCACCAAGGTGATACAAGGTTCAGGTAGAAAGTTGTGGCAAGTCCTCTGCTAATATGCAGTCCCAGTTCATCAGGTCCTCATTGTCAGCTGTGGCTGATGAGCACACCTGTATCTCGTGAGCAGCAGAAAGGTGAGTAGTGGCAGAAGCATGAACTGAAATGCTCACACTTTAGTTGCTTGCATACTTGATATCCCATTCTTGTATAAAGTGCAAACTAAGTGAGCAGTTGAAAATGTCATTGTTTGTGATTTTTTATTTGCGTTACATTTATGGTGCTTTTATTCTGCTGTCCAGCTGACTACTGGTTTACCAACCTGTCCATCACTGCCCTCTTCTAACACACCATGGTTTACTACCAAACAAACAAAAGCATAATTGCACAGCACAATACCTGAATATGATCAAAGACAGTTCCTCACGTCTGAACCAAATCCCTGCAACAACCTCAGCTGCAGCCACAACCTCAAACCAAAAGATTCAAGTGTGACTCAGTCTGCAGTTAAAGCATGACATACTTGTGTAAAGACTGTGTTTAAAGAAAATGTTGTCAAAAGAATTAGGATTTACTGTAGGCTCTGTGCATTGACAACGCTGCTGATGAGAACGTCAAAAGACATTTCGATACGCTGACGATGGCATAAAAATATGGAACGTATTACGGAAGTTGACGACAAAGACACAAACAAGCACATAAATCCACAAGCAGACAGAGAAGATTATGGAGACAGACAGGCACCCTCTGCCATCGCTGTCTCGCTACATTATCTTTGCTTCTTCTTTTCTCTCTGCCTTTATCACATCATCTTGTGACCTTAACCCCCTCTTCCTTGACATAGCTCTTTCCATTTTTTTGCCTCGCATATGAAGCCATCCTTTTGGTTTAGTTAGTGCCCAGAGTGGACTGTTCATCTCCTTTTTTTTCTTTTTTTTTCCAGCCTGAGGCTCAGAAAGACACAAAGAAAATATTTGCCCCGTGTCTCTGTATTTCTGGCGGTGTTTTGGCTCCTCTATAAAGATTAGTGAGAGCATGATGTGGGTGTTGGTGTCTTTGGGTGAGTTATGGGTACTACAGCCAGAGGACCTCAGAAAGAACCGAATGAGTGTGCTGTTGGGAGAAGGATAAAAGAGAAAAAGAAAAAAGGGAGGGCAATTTAAGGGTTCAGAATGCCAAGTGCTGATGTGTTTGTTTTCCATCATTGCTGTTCCGGGCAATGACAGGGAGAGAAAACAAACTGCAACACTGATATATTACATGCAGACTTTCAGCTGAACTCTCAAAGCAGTAATTATACTGTACAGGGAGATTGTCTTATCGCTAAATCATATCACATCTTCACACGTGTAATCCTAAAAAATTAAATATAAATTCACAAGAGTCACATATGTAAATGCATAAGGAAAGCACCTTTGGATCAGCATAATCATCACATTGATGCTAAACATGCAGCTTTTGATGTTAATACAAATTGAAAGGCGATCCTGGATGTGTCAGGCCCCACTGACCAGAGAATACACGTATTCACGACGTGGCGTCTATTCAAACTTGTGACTTTTTCCTGTGTCATTTCAGCTGCGTCTGTCAACTTTTACACTGTGCAGTGGTGTTTTACGCTAAGTATGAATACCTGTCTTTATAAGGTAGCGTGTTGCTTCTGCTGCGTGCAGAGGCAGCTCCAGGCACGCAGGATTGTCTCGTTCGTTGCAGTAAGGTAACGGATGGGACAAGTTGAAGGCAAAGGAAGAGAAAAAAGAAAAAAACAAGTTGGTTTGGTCTTGTGTTCAGCTGATTTGGACAGGGAGCGGTTCTTAAAATTTAGTTCCAAAAAAACATCTTGTTTAAATATAAAATTTACAAGCATTTTCAATTAACACTGATGGATGATGATTTATTTATGGTTTAAGGTTCAAGAGTCAAGGTTCGTTGTTGTTATTCGCATCACATGTGGTACATGAGGTGGAACGAAATTGTGTACTCAAAGTCCCTGTTACACGCAAAAATATAAAGTAAAAAAGAAACACTATACAGTATAAGGATTAAATTCAACTCAATTAGTTTATTTATAAAGCACCAAGTCACAATAGAAGTCATCTCAGGGCACTGAACCGAAACATTCATATATAAAAATTATAATTTAATGTTTTTTCTTTTGAATTATATTGTTTAGTTTCTTTAGTTTCTTTTAAATGAATGAATGAATGAATACATTTAACACTATTTATCTGAGGACTAGACCGCTTTGACTTTAACTCCATCGCAGAACTCTCATCTTGAGCAAACATGAAGTGGAAAGGGAAAATTCCCTCATGAAAATCCAAACAATCTAAAATACATACTACGATATATGCTTAACCAGGGGTTCTCTAACGTTTTGGGTTCAGGGACCCCTTACAGTGGAGAAAAAGTTTCAGTGACCCCCCTCATAACCCTCATGTTTATTAAATATTTTCTTCAATTTGTCTCTTTAATACAATGGAGATATGTGTGTGTAACATAAATACTTAAGACCTGAGGCCTCATGTATCAAAAACCTGCGTGGATTTCCTACTGAAAAGTGACGTACGGTGAAATCCAGAAAAGTGTCTACGCACAAAAAGATCCAGATTTATCAAACTGTGCGTACACCTGAATCCACGCACATTCCTTTTGTACATCACAATTGACGTGGAACTGAGCGCACGTGAGACACCTCCCCTGACACGCCTTCATTTACATATGTTAAACAGATGCTAATTACTTCCTGCATGTGTGAAGGACATGTTTGTTTGATCCCTGCGCGATCAGAAATGATTTCTAGATTCGGGAAAATAATGAATTTAATATAATATGAGTGAGGACAAACATCCTAAGTAAGAATAGTAATAAAATGTGTTCATCATGCAAAGAACGAGTGATTGTGTGTCGGTATGCGCACCCTGCTGTGGTGCGCGAACCGGCTCATTCATTCATTCTGTGTGGAAATATTAACTTTGCGCACGAGTTTATTACCATTATTACTGTAAACACAGAGGAACTTACTTGGATGTTTGCTAGAACATAGATCTTTGTTTATGTAGATGATGTGAAGAAACGAGTCTGTGCGTCTTGGTGGAGACATTTCATGACATCACGTGATGTTGGCGTCTCCAGACGCTGCGCCCTCCGCAGCCCTGTGCGCAGTCTGTCTGTGAAGCTTTTACTCTCCTACAAGTTATATAAGGTGTACTTTCACGTGTCATTTTGGAGAAATCTACAATAAACGCAGATAATGAAACACCTCCAGCTGCCGTGTCGACACCGGTGAGGGTGCGCGCGCGCTCCAAGCGCGACCACTCAGCCTTTGGAATCATATGGATGAGACATTCCATTGGACATGATCCGGCTTTGTGTGGACTGGACTGCACAGTCCCGATCGACCTGCAGCTCCCTCTGTGGAACAGTTTGACCGCTGCTTCTGTATGCACGCGTGATGCACGGCTCCCCAGAGCGCAGCATGCAGTGCCAAACTGGAAAATTATTATTTCTGAAAACGGCTGATAAGCCATATCCTAGATCGGAAAACTATATCTGTTTCTAAATAAATGCTCTGCGTGTTACACTATTTATTATAACCTCCAGTAAGGCTGAATGAATCCGTTCCTGTTAAATTTATTTTTGGCACAACTTTGCGCGTCCTTTATTTCACTGCGTCATGTGGATGTAATACTTGTTAATCGTGTGTTTGGAGGGAATATTAATCATTTTCACATCATGAACAGTTAATAATAATAATAATAATAATGAATTCAATTTATAACGCACTTTTCATTAATGGAAATCTCAAAGTGCTACAAGGTGCAACATATTTGAATGTCAATAAGACAAATAATAAAACAATTAAAATCAACAACAGTATCAGCTAAGATCAAAAGTAGAATCATGAGGAGTAAAGTATGCTCGGTTGAAAAGAAAGGTCTTCAAGCCGCTCTTAAAGTCAACCACAGACTGTGGGGCTTCAGTTTCTCTGAAACACCTGTAAGTGTCGCCAAAGGAACAAGAACCACAGAAACGTGCGTACGCCTGCTCGGGAGCTTGCGTGGATATGTACCTGGATGCGCATATATTCACGTTCAGTTCAGTTTTGATACATACGGGGTTTTGCGTGGAAAGTGACGTGCGCAATGTTTTTGTGCGCACGCACGGTTGATACATGAGGCCCCTGCTCTTTAGTAGTTTTAATACAATTTTGTACTTTTAAACATGGGGTATTTTCCATTCAAGACACACTTAACAAAATGTTTAATGTCAAACAGTTTTAAGAAAAATTAACAGTATCAAAAACACTTTAAAACTTCACCTATTGACATAATGAACATAATATTGCCACTTATTCAAAGTATTACAGAAAACTCTTCACATGAAACTGAACAGAATCATAACAGCAGTCGTCAGACCAAGTAACGGGGCTTAATAATTTGTAAACCGATTGATACTGGAACACAAATGTAGTGGGTGGGGCGGGTATGGGGGTCCTCCCCCAGAAAATTTTGGCTAAAGTCAATGTTATTTCCTGCATTTCTGTGCATTTTAACAGGTTGTTAAACACTGATGTGCTTGTAAAAAAATAAAATGTATACATATATATATATTTTTTTAAATTATTATTATTTTTATTTATTTATTTATTTGTTGGGTTGGACCCCAAGCACCTGCTCACAGACCCCTGGGTGTCCAGGGATCCCAGTTTGAGAACCACTGTGCTAAAGATCTAAGTTTACACTAAACACTAATAATGTAAAACAATATGATACATTAAACAGCTGTCCGAACATGCGTCTATAGTGAGCAAAGGTTATGAATACAGCAGCTTAAAGGCAAGAGATCCGCAGCATGGGTAATCAGTAGCACAGATTAAAAGTCACATATCACCAATTAAAGTGGCATTACAGTGATTTACAGTTTGCACTACTATTGTGAAAAATGCACAACAATCTTGGCCACCCCAACAGAACTGTGGTAATAACAATTTTTCCAAATGTTTTCCTTTTTTAAATATAATTTAAACTTTTGTGATCCAAAGACAGGATATCGAGCCTTGTTAAAAAAATAATAATAATAAAAATAAAAAAATTGTAACAGAGATCTCAGCATTTTCAGTGTTAATTCTGAAAAGGATGACTTTAACACACGAAAAAGTACATTTTTATTTTTTACAGAAACATTTCAAGCTTTGGTGTTATGAAACAAGTTACAAGTTAATATCAGACATTGTGGAAAAAAGATGTGCATTTTAAAAACGAGAGGTTTTATTAGGAAATTAAACGTGGAGTGGATTACAGAGAGCAGATAAGAAGAAAGATTAACACGACATGTCAACGGGACAAAGAGTCAAAGGAAGGGGAAGACCCCCAGCAGCCCAAACAACCCCAACCTTTCTGCTGTCTGACCCAGAGCACTTCTTGTGAATGGAAGGAAATTGTCTTCTGAAGGAAATAAATAAATAAATGAAAGCACGAGCAATAATAATAATAATAATAATAATTAAATCAGCCTCGACACATAAACACGAAGAGGAGAAGAATAGGGAAAATAAAGACTGGAGAAGTGGTTGGTAAAAAGACAAGCAGGGAGGTTTTATTTCTATCAGCCTTTAATAAATATCTGACAGATTTCCTGAGGAAATATCGCAGATCACATGTAAAATAGTTTAAGACTGATGTCAACTGCAGTAACATATGAAATCTATTAGTGCGGAGTCACAACAGACTTGGGGTGAGAGCGAGTGAGAGCACTGCAGAAGGACAGGGAGGAGGAAAGAGAGAGAGGGGAGAGAAAGAGAGAGAAAGCTGCTGAAAAAGATGCAGGAGTAAAAAATCTTACAGCCTGGCCAAATTCTTCAGGAGGTAAAGAAGTCAGCCAAGACACAAAATCAGAAAAAGGAGGAGGAAAAAAAAACACAGAAGAAGTAGACTACAAGCTTGTGCTCATGTGTGTGCACACACACACACACACACACACACACACAGGTTTGTCAATGTGGTTTAGCCGGACTTTTTCGCCAAACCCGCCCGAAGGTGTAATACGGGGTCTACCCCTTCCCGAGGTCCTAGCGACCTGGGACCAAGCTCAGAGCACTCTAAAAATTCTGAAAAAAATTTGGGTCCCTTTAGCTTTCCGATAGGAGCTTCACAGCACGTTTTAGCACCCAGACTCCAGTGTGGTTTACAAGGACGTCAAAAAATGTGGTTTATGAGGACAAACATGCATTATGGGGTCTTTAAAGGGAAAATTATACTCCGCCTACTTAACATAAAATTAACATAAAACACACAAATGTGACAGGACACTGCATTAGGAGAACAGTTTTTTGAACTGCTTTTATTAAACAAATTAGGCACATACTTTATTTATATTCACTAACAAATCTTCACTAACAAATCTTCAAATGTTTAAAATAAAATAAAACTTAAATGTTTCAAATAAAATAAAATAAAAACTTAAATTCTGTTGACATATTTACATTATTATAAAACATATTAACATTATATACATATTTCTAAAAATTTTTTTTACTTTTTCTGCAGGGTTAATCACAACTCAATGTAAAGTACAGGGGATCCCCGACTTACGAGCAACCAAAGAGTTCCTCAGTCTGAGATGACATATTTACATATTATAAAACATTAACATTACAAACTTGTACATATTTCTAAAACAAAATTGTACTTTTTTTACAGGGTTCTCCACAACCCACTGTAAAGTACAGGTGATCCCCGACTTACGAGCGACGAAAGAGTTCCTCAGTCTGAGATGACATATTTACATATTATAAAACATTAACATTACAAACTTGTACATATTTCTAAAACAAAATTTTACTTTTTCTGCATGGTTAATCACAACCCAATGTAAAGTACAGGTGATCCCTGACTTACGAGCGATGAAAGACTTCTGAGATGACATATTTACATATTATAAAACATTAACATTACAAACTTGTACATATTTCTAAAACAAAATTGTACTTTTTTTACACGGTTCACCACAACCCACTGTAAAGTACAGGTTATCCCTAACTTACGAGTGACGAAAGACTTCCTCAGTCTGAGATGCTGTATTCAGCTCAGTCTTATAAAGACTTCCTCAGTCTGAGATGCTGTATTCAGCTCAGTCTTATAAAGACTTCCTTAGTCTGAGATGTTGTATTCAGCTGAGTCTTATAAATAAAGACTTCCTGATGACAGCCAAAACCAGCTGCTCACATGATCAAGGAGGACCATCAGCCTAAACATTGCCCATTTGCTACATCCATCCATTATCTTTACCCGTTTCTTCCATTTTGGGTCACGGGGGTCGCCGGTGCCCATATCCAGCAATCATAGGGCAAGGGGCGGGGTGCACCTTTCACGGTTCGCAAGTTTATCACAGGGCATCACATTTGTTACATGAAAACATAAAACACTAGAAAGCTTGTTGAACAAGACACATACTAAAATTAAAATACCCTGATGAATGCTCAATAATTCTAGTAGAATAATCAAAAAAGCTAAGTCTGGTCCTCAGGACATTCAAAAAAACAACACAAAGCAAAGCAAAAAAAAAAAAAAACTGGAAACGTTTAGTCTTTCGTCTAAGTCTGGAGATAATGTATTCAACTCAGTATTATAAATAAAGATTTCCTCAGTGTGAGGTGCTGCATTAAACTCAGTATTATAAATAAAGATTTCCTCAGTGAGAGGTGCTGCATTCAGCTTAGTCTCATAAATAGCACCCTCTCACAGTGGATCAACCAGTTTGCAGGTCCTCCTTGATCATGAGAGCAGCTGGTTTTGGCTATCATCAGCAAATTGGTTGATCCACTGTGAGAGGGTGCTATTTATAAGACTGAGCTGAATGCAACATCTCAGATTGAGGAAACCTTTCGGACAAATGACTTCCACAGTCTTGGATGCTGTATTCAGCTCAGTCTTATAAATAAATACTTCCTCAGTCTGAGGTACTGCATTCAGCTCAGTCTTATAAATAGCACCCTCTCACAGTGGATCAACGAGTTTGCTGAACAGCCAAAACCAGCTGCTCTCATGATCAAGGAGGACCTGCAAACTGGTTGATCCACTGTGAGAGGGTGCTATTTATAAGACTGAGCTGAATGCAGCCCCTCAGACTGAAGACGTGTTTCGGACGAATGACTTCCTCAGTCTTACATGCTGTGTTCTGCTCAGTCTTATAAAAGAAGACTTCCTCGACAAATACCCTGATGCATGCTCAATAATCCAGGTAGAAAAATCTAAAAAAAGCTAAGTCTGGTCCTCTGGACATTCAAAAAACAAAAAAACAAAACAAAGCAAAAAATTGTAGAAACGTTTCGTCTTTCGTCCGAAAGACTTCCTCAGTCTGAGGTGCTGGGTTCAGCTCAGTCTTATAAATAGCACCCTCTCACAGTGTTACACAACCAGTTGGTTTGAGAGAGGAGTAAAGGAGGCCATCTTTGTGAAAAGAAACCGCCCATCATTAAACAGGGGTGGAGGCCTCCGAGTTCAACTGTCCCCCTCCTACAATGCTGTGATTGCTGGTATCACTCAGCCCTCTGTGAATAGCAAACAACCATCAGGGTGCTAACGATCCATTGTTAGGCTGATGGTCCTCCTTGATCATGTGAGCAGCTGGTTTCAGGCTGTCATCAGCCAACTGGTTGTGTAACACTGTGAGAGGGTGCTATTTATAAGACTGAGCTGAACCCAGCACCTCAGACTGAGGAAGTCTTTCGGACGAAAGACGAAACGTTTCTACAATTTTTTGCTTTGTTTTGTTTTTTTGTTTTTTGAATGTCCAGAGGACCAGACTTAGCTTTTTTAGATTCCTCGACAAAGTTTTTTTTACAGTTTTTACATCAAAGTACAATTCAAACAAAAACACTTTCATCGATTCATCGCAAACCTGTTGCTTCCTCTCACATTCCTCCTTGGTGATCAGTTCACCTCGATATTCCAAAAGAAAGTCATATTTTGCAAAGGATTTATTTGCTAAGATTCCTCAACCTAGATATATAAATAGGAAAAATTGTATTTTTTGTTAACACTAATAAAGCTCCACATACCTTTTAAGTTCACTGATAAATTTGATGACAAGGCCCTAAATAAAGACTTCCTCAGTCTGAGGTGCTGCATTCAGCTCAGTCTCATAAATAACACCCTCTCACAATGGATCAACCAGTTTGCAGGCCCTCCTTGATCATGTGAGCAACTTTTAATGATCTTACAAACTCCACTTGAGATTTCATGATAGAATGCAGACTGCTTTGCCTTATGTTTTAAATGTGTTTTCTCCAATATTCCTTGTGTCAGGAGAAAAGCAACATTTTGAAGTGCTGGGAAAAACAGGGAAACTTGTGTCTGACATATTAGGATCAGATATTGCTGCTTTTTCCAGAATCTGTCCAACTTTGGACTGGCTACATTGAAGGGGGACACAGGGACATCTGGACAAGTCTCAGTCCATCACATGGACACATTTACAAGTCTCCAGTCCATCACAGGGACACGTGGACAAGTCTCCAGTCCATCATAGGGACACCTGGACAGGTCTCCAGTCCATCACAGGGACACATTTACAAGTAATATAATAATAATAATAATAAAAATAAAAATAATAATAATAACAATAATAATAATAATAATAATAATAATAATAATAATAATAATAATAACTGACAAGTTATAATAATAACAAGTCTCCAGTCCATCACAGGGACACCTGGACAGAGTCAGAGTCAGAGTCAGAGTCAGAGAGAATTTATTGTCATTTGCACCGCATGTAGTACATGTGTTGAAAACGAGATTATGTACACAGGGTCCCAGTTACATCCAACAACAAATGCAAGAGAAATACAATAATAACATCTAGGATTAACTAAGAGAGACATCACATCAGCTAGTAATACACTAAGCCCTAATGTAGTAGAAAAACATCATTATAAACAGCAGCACGAACATGAGCAGATGGTCACAGATGAACGCAGCAACAAGAAACAGATCAGTACAGTATCAGTATGATGTGACATTTTGCAGTGTTTATTCTTATTATTTATTTATTCATGAGTCTGACAGCCTCAGGGTAGAAGCTGTTTCTCAGTCTAGTGGTTCTACATTTGATGCTCCTCAACCTCCGTCCCGAGGGGAGTGGTGCAAAGAGTGAGTGTGCTGGGTGAGTGAGGTCTTTCATGATGCAGGTGGCTCTTTTTCTGCATCTGGAGGTGTAAATGTCTGTGATGGTGGGGAGACTGACTCCCACAGACTTCTGTGCAGCCTTCACCACTCTCTGCAGAGCTTTTCTCTCTGCAACTGTGCAGCCTCCATGCCACACGTTGATGCTGGAGCACAGGACGCTCTCCACTGCACACCTGTGCACACCTGCACACCTGACAGGTCTCTTCTCTTAGAATTGAGAAAGCCTTTTGGATGAAGGGCGAAACGTCTTCTGCTACAAATAAAAGTCCAGTTGTTTTTTTATTGAACACATTTTTTTGATTGTAACAAAGACCTCGGTACACACCAGGCAACTAGGTAATTAGTCATTTCATTATAAAGCCAGGTTGCATAGGTACCAGGTACATACCAATTGAGTACAAGATAACATGTCATTTTATAGAATAGTCTGGTACAAAAGATACATACTGGTTAAATAACCAGTATGCTACCAGTATCTGGGGTATGTACCTTTCTGTATTATGTATTAATATTGTATAAATCTGTGTTACACTTTTAAATACTTTATTTTTAAAAAAAAATTCTTCCAAATTTTTTTCAACCTGTAGCTTGGATATCTTTGCCAGTTGTGTTGGGGGAGCTGGTAATCTGTAAAATTCCCTGTGAACACGGATGTCATGGCCCAAGAAGTCTGCAACCTGGTCAAGTTCATTGTTTTTTAAGTTCAAGACTTGTGAGAGCGTGGCTACATGTTTCCGTAGTTGTGTTGACCTGAGGAACTCTGGGTGCTATGCTCCACACTGGCTTGCATGTCCTCTGTAGTGAGTCATTGATTTAGGTCTTGCAAATAGAAATAAGTTTGTTTGTAAAACACCACATGTCTCTCTCTTACTTGCCAATAAAGTCAGTGCATCCACCACATTTGGTGCGAGTAAAACTGCAACCTTTCGGCCTCTTTTCCCAATGATTTCAACCCGAGTGAAATGGCTGCAGAGCTTCTGTTCAACCGTTGACAAACCCATGGCAACATCATCATGGAGCTTGGTGGTGTCACGCTCCATAAAACTTCGTAGGTGCATCTTTGAAACCTCTCCTGCTCGTCTACGATTGAACACAATGACCTGTGCAAGTGTAACTTTTGCAAGTTCTGCATAAGTCTGGGGGCTGGCTTCATCTTTCAAGGTGTTAAAGGCATTTTCTCCTGATTTATTCAGATGCTGATGCAGAAGCTTAACATCTTCAGTGAATGGTAATGTTAATGGCCTATTGTATTTGGCATGATTTTAAGTGCTAAGGGCACTATGAGACACCATCTCTGACCATTTTGATGAGCACAGTTTTTTGAATGCGTCTGACGACTTCATCAGTTGTTCATCTTCTGCCATGAGTGCTCGGCAATGAACAAGGTTACAGATTTTGTTCAGTGTATGTCCCAGTTTTATGGCAAGGCTTGTTTTTTTGTATGAACGTGTTTCTTCATCAAAGCCTGACACAGTCTTTACTGCTTGCACAACTCTCTGGAAGTTAGCAGGTTTCACAGCATCCTCTAGGTTATGTATTGCATATTTTGTGCGCAGACATATCAACAAACGGCCAACTTCATGAAGCTTTTGTCGCATCTAGTCGTATTTTGAGGGGTCTTGTCCATGTCTGTTGTGGAGTGACTGAGCAAACTGAATAATACATAGGTCATTTCTCACAGCTGAGGTAACATCGTCGGGTTTCATACTTTTAATGATCTTACAAACTCCACTTGAGATTTCATGATAGAATGCAGACTCTTTAGCCAAAGCCAAACTCAGCACTTTGGCTCTTCCAGGTGGATTATCCATATCCATATTTTCTGGCTTACAGGGGCATCTACGGACATGTCTCCATAGTTGCTTTCGAACGTACATTCCTTCACAGTAGATACAGTGAATAAATGTTCCAGCTACGGCCTTAGCTTTTGTCTTTCTCTTCACTTTCAAGGGCCCTTGTCCACCTTGTAAAACTGCATTGTTATGCTTGTGATTTCCCCTGTTCCTCAATTTTTCTAATAAAACTTTGCGCTCTTTAGAATCCTTGTGAAGGGAAAACACTTGGATAATTTCAGGATACGTCCGGTGTGTTTGCAAATGGCGTGAAATTTGAGTTTGTGGCTTACCACAAACATAACAGAAGTTTTGTAGACATGTAATCTGCTTTGAGGATTCCTGTTTGAGAAGCTCATCTTTTCTGTCTGGTTTATCCTTTGAGTATGTGGTAGAAGTGGCTTGGCCTGATGTTTTAAATGCACTTTCTCCAATATTACTTGTGTCAGGAGGAAAGCAACATTTTGACGTGCTGGGAAAAACAGGGAAACTTGTGTCTGACATATTAGGATCAGATATTGCTGCTTTTTCCAGAATCTGTCCAACTTTGGACTGGCTACACTGAAGGGGGACACAGGGACATCTGAACAAGTCTCCAGTCCATCACAGGGATACCTGGACATGTCTCCAGTCCATCACAGGTACACAGGGACAGGTCTCCAGTCCATCACAGGGACACGTGGACAAGTCTCAAGTCCATCACAGGGACATGTGGACAAGTCTCAAGTCCATCACAGGGACACCTGGACAGGTCTCCAGTCCATCACAGGGACAAGTCTCCAGTCCATCACAGGGATACCTGGACAGGTCTCCAGTCCATCACAGGGATACCTGGACAGGTCTCCAGTCCATCACAGGTACACAGGGACAAGTCTCCAGTCCATCACAAGGACACATGGACAAGTCTCCAGTCCATCACAGGGACACATGGACAGGTCTCCAGTCCATCACAGGGACACGTGGACAAGTCTCAAGTCCATCACAGGGACATCACAGGGACATGTGGACAAGTCTCCAGTCCATCACAGGGACACCTGGACAGGTCTCCAGTCCATCACAGGGACACATTTACAAGTAATAATAATAATAATAATAATAATAACAATAACAATAATAATAATAATAATAATAATAATAATAATAATAATAATAATAATAGCTGACAAGTTATAACAATAACAAGTCTCCAGTCCATCACAGGGACACATTTACAAGTCTCCAGTCCATCACAGGGACACATTTACAAGTCTCCAGTCTATCACAGGGACATCCTGGACAGGTCTCCAGTCCATCACAGGGATACCTGGACAGGTCTCCAGTCCATCACAGGTACACAAGGACAAGTCTCCAGTCCATCACAAGGACAAGTCTCCAGTCCATCACAGGGACACGTGGACAAGTCTCCAGTCTATCACAGGGACACGTGGACAAGTCTCAAGTCTATCACAGGGACACATGGACAAGTCTCCAGTCCATCACAGGGACACGTGGACAAGTCTCAAGTCCATCACAGGGACATGTGGACAAGTCTCCAGTCCATCACAGGGACACCTGGACAGGTCTCCAGTCCATCACAGGGACAAGTCTCCAGTCCATCACAGGGATACCTGGACAGGTCTCCAGTCCATCACAGGGACACATTTACAAGTCTCCAGTCCATCACAGGGACACCTGGACAGGTCTCCAGTCCATCATAGTGATACATTTACAAGCAATATAATAATAATAATAATAATAATAATAATAATAATAATAATAAATAATAATAAAATAATAATAATAATAATAATAATAATAATAATAATAATAATATTATTAACTGACAACTTATAATAATAACAAGTCTCCAGTCCATCACAGGGACACATTTACAAGTCACCAGTCCATCACAGGGACACGTGGACAAGTCTCCAGTCCATCATAGGGACACCTGGACAGGTCTCCAGTCCATCACAGGGACACATTTACAAGTAATATAATAATAATAATAATAAAAATAAAAATAATAATAATAACAATAATAATAATAATAATAATAATAATAATAACTGACAAGTTATAATAATAACAAGTCTCCAGTCCATCACAGGGACACCTGGACAGGTCTCTTCTCTTAGAATTGAGAAAGCCTTTTGGATGAAGGGCGAAACGTCTTCTGCTACAAATAAAAGTCCAGTTGTTTTTTTATTGAACACATTTTTTTGATTGTAACAAAGACCTCGGTACACACCAGGCAACTAGGTAATTAGTCATTTCATTATAAAGCCAGGTTGCATAGGTACCAGGTACATACCAATTGAGTACAAGATAACATGTCATTTTATAGAATAGTCTGGTACAAAAGATACATACTGGTTAAATAACCAGTATGCTACCAGTATCTGGGGTATGTACCTTTCTGTATTATGTATTAATATTGTATAAATCTGTGTTACACTTTTAAATACTTTATTTTTAAAAAAAAATTCTTCCAAATTTTTTTCAACCTGTAGCTTGGATATCTTTGCCAGTTGTGTTGGGGGAGCTGGTAATCTGTAAAATTCCCTGTGAACACGGATGTCATGGCCCAAGAAGTCTGCAACCTGGTCAAGTTCATTGTTTTTTAAGTTCAAGACTTGTGAGAGCGTGGCTACATGTTTCCGTAGTTGTGTTGACCTGAGGAACTCTGGGTGCTATGCTCCACACTGGCTTGCATGTCCTCTGTAGTGAGTCATTGATTTAGGTCTTGCAAATAGAAATAAGTTTGTTTGTAAAACACCACATGTCTCTCTCTTACTTGCCAATAAAGTCAGTGCATCCACCACATTTGGTGCGAGTAAAACTGCAACCTTTCGGCCTCTTTTCCCAATGATTTCAACCCGAGTGAAATGGCTGCAGAGCTTCTGTTCAACCGTTGACAAACCCATGGCAACATCATCATGGAGCTTGGTGGTGTCACGCTCCATAAAACTTCGTAGGTGCATCTTTGAAACCTCTCCTGCTCGTCTACGATTGAACACAATGACCTGTGCAAGTGTAACTTTTGCAAGTTCTGCATAAGTCTGGGGGCTGGCTTCATCTTTCAAGGTGTTAAAGGCATTTTCTCCTGATTTATTCAGATGCTGATGCAGAAGCTTAACATCTTCAGTGAATGGTAATGTTAATGGCCTATTGTATTTGGCATGATTTTAAGTGCTAAGGGCACTATGAGACACCATCTCTGACCATTTTGATGAGCACAGTTTTTTGAATGCGTCTGACGACTTCATCAGTTGTTCATCTTCTGCCATGAGTGCTCGGCAATGAACAAGGTTACAGATTTTGTTCAGTGTATGTCCCAGTTTTATGGCAAGGCTTGTTTTTTTGTATGAACGTGTTTCTTCATCAAAGCCTGACACAGTCTTTACTGCTTGCACAACTCTCTGGAAGTTAGCAGGTTTCACAGCATCCTCTAGGTTATGTATTGCATATTTTGTGCGCAGACATATCAACAAACGGCCAACTTCATGAAGCTTTTGTCGCATGTAGTCGTATTTTGAGGGGTCTTGTCCATGTCTGTTGTGGAGTGACTGAGCAAACTGAATAATACACAGGTCATTTCTCACAGCTGAGGTAACATCGTCGGGTTTCATACTTTTAATGATCTTACAAACTCCACTTGAGATTTCATGATAGAATGCAGACTCTTTAGCCAAAGCCAAACTCAGCACTTTGGCTCTTCCAGGTGGATTATCCATATCCATATTTTCTGGCTTACAGGGGCATCTACGGACATGTCTCCATAGTTGCTTTCGAACGTACATTCCTTCACAGTAGATACAGTGAATAAATGTTCCAGCTACGGCCTTAGCTTTTGTCTTTCTCTTCACTTTCAAGGGCCCTTGTCCACCTTGTAAAACTGCATTGTTATGCTTGTGATTTCCCCTGTTCCTCAATTTTTCTAATAAAACTTTGCGCTCTTTAGAATCCTTGTGAAGGGAAAACACTTGGATAATTTCAGGATACGTCCGGTGTGTTTGCAAATGGCGTGAAATTTGAGTTTGTGGCTTACCACAAACATAACAGAAGTTTTGTAGACATGTAATCTGCTTTGAGGATTCCTGTTTGAGAAGCTCATCTTTTCTGTCTGGTTTATCCTTTGAGTATGTGGTAGAAGTGGCTTGGCCTGATGTTTTAAATGCACTTTCTCCAATATTACTTGTGTCAGGAGGAAAGCAACATTTTGACGTGCTGGGAAAAACAGGGAAACTTGTGTCTGACATATTAGGATCAGATATTGCTGCTTTTTCCAGAATCTGTCCAACTTTGGACTGGCTACACTGAAGGGGGACACAGGGACATCTGAACAAGTCTCCAGTCCATCACAGGGATACCTGGACATGTCTCCAGTCCATCACAGGTACACAGGGACAGGTCTCCAGTCCATCACAGGGACACGTGGACAAGTCTCAAGTCCATCACAGGGACATGTGGACAAGTCTCAAGTCCATCACAGGGACACCTGGACAGGTCTCCAGTCCATCACAGGGACAAGTCTCCAGTCCATCACAGGGATACCTGGACAGGTCTCCAGTCCATCACAGGGATACCTGGACAGGTCTCCAGTCCATCACAGGTACACAGGGACAAGTCTCCAGTCCATCACAAGGACACATGGACAAGTCTCCAGTCCATCACAGGGACACATGGACAGGTCTCCAGTCCATCACAGGGACACGTGGACAAGTCTCAAGTCCATCACAGGGACATCACAGGGACATGTGGACAAGTCTCCAGTCCATCACAGGGACACCTGGACAGGTCTCCAGTCCATCACAGGGACACATTTACAAGTAATAATAATAATAATAATAATAACAATAACAATAATAATAATAATAATAATAATAATAATAATAATAATAATAGCTGACAAGTTATAACAATAACAAGTCTCCAGTCCATCACAGGGACACATTTACAAGTCTCCAGTCCATCACAGGGACACATTTACAAGTCTCCAGTCTATCACAGGGACATCCTGGACAGGTCTCCAGTCCATCACAGGGATACCTGGACAGGTCTCCAGTCCATCACAGGTACACAAGGACAAGTCTCCAGTCCATCACAAGGACAAGTCTCCAGTCCATCACAGGGACACGTGGACAAGTCTCCAGTCTATCACAGGGACACGTGGACAAGTCTCAAGTCTATCACAGGGACACATGGACAAGTCTCCAGTCCATCACAGGGACACGTGGACAAGTCTCAAGTCCATCACAGGGACATGTGGACAAGTCTCCAGTCCATCACAGGGACACCTGGACAGGTCTCCAGTCCATCACAGGGACAAGTCTCCAGTCCATCACAGGGATACCTGGACAGGTCTCCAGTCCATCACAGGGACACATTTACAAGTCTCCAGTCCATCACAGGGACACCTGGACAGGTCTCCAGTCCATCATAGTGATACATTTACAAGCAATATAATAATAATAATAATAATAATAATAATAATAATAATAATAATAATAATAAAATAAAAATAATAATAATAATAATAATAATAATAAT
>JBBPBX010006320.1:0-68905 GCA_038048925.1 Garcialebias charrua
GGTCCACATAAGTTGCTTACTTGGTGGGTTAACTTCAGTGTGCTTTGGACTACTCTGACTGAGGAAGCCCTCTGGAGTGAGGGTGAAACGTTTCTGCTAAAAAGAAACTGTCCAGATGAACTGATTGAGAATGAGCGGATTTGATACCTGGACTATTGAGAATTAACTTTCTTGTCTTGAACCACTTTGGACATGTCTGCCTGCCTGGGAGGAGTCGACGAGGGACACGCCCCCAGAAACCATCTTGGCTACAGCAAACTGGTTGGTCCACATAAGTTGCTTACTTGGTGGGTTAACTTCAGTGTGCTTTGGACTACTCTGACTGAGGAAGCCCTCTGGAGTGAGGGTGAAACGTTTCTGCTAAAAAGAAACTGTCCAGATGAACTGATTGAGAATGAGCGGATTTGATACCTGGACTATTGAGAATTAACTTTCTTGTCTTGAACCACTTTGGACATGTCTGCCTGCCTGGGAGGAGTCGACGAGGGACACGCCCCCAGAAACCATCTTGGCTACAGCAAACTGGTTGGTCCACATAAGTTGCTTACTTGGTGGGTTAACTTCAGTGTGCTTTGGACTACTCTGACTGAGGAAGCCCTCTGGAGTGAGGGTGAAACGTTTCTGCTAAAAAGAAACTGTCCAGATGAACTGATTGAGAATGAGCGGATTTGATACCTGGACTATTGAGAATTAACTTTCTTGTCTTGAACCACTTTGGACATGTCTGCCTGCCTGGGAGGAGTCGACGAGGGACACGCCCCCAGAAACCATCTTGGCTACAGCAAACTGGTTGGTCCACATAAGTTGCTTACTTGGTGGGTTAACTTCAGTGTGCTTTGGACTACTCTGACTGAGGAAGCCCTCTGGAGTGAGGGTGAAACGTTTCTGCTAAAAAGAAACTGTCCAGATGAACTGATTGAGAATGAGCGGATTTGATACCTGGACTATTGAGAATTAACTTTCTTGTCTTGAACCACTTTGGACATGTCTGCCTGCCTGGGAGGAGTCGACGAGGGACACGCCCCCAGAAACCATCTTGGCTACAGCAAACTGGTTGGTCCACATAAGTTGCTTACTTGGTGGGTTAACTTCAGTGTGCTTTGGACTACTCTGACTGAGGAAGCCCTCTGGAGTGAGGGTGAAACGTTTCTGCTAAAAAGAAACTGTCCAGATGAACTGATTGAGAATGAGCGGATTTGATACCTGGACTATTGAGAATTAACTTTCTTGTCTTGAACCACTTTGGACATGTCTGCCTGCCTGGGAGGAGTCGACGAGGGACACGCCCCCAGAAACCATCTTGGCTACAGCAAACTGGTTGGTCCACATAAGTTGCTTACTTGGTGGGTTAACTTCAGTGTGCTTTGGACTACTCTGACTGAGGAAGCCCTCTGGAGTGAGGGTGAAACGTTTCTGCTAAAAAGAAACTGTCCAGATGAACTGATTGAGAATGAGCGGATTTGATACCTGGACTATTGAGAATTAACTTTCTTGTCTTGAACCACTTTGGACATGTCTGCCTGCCTGGGAGGAGTCGACGAGGGACAGACATAGCTTTTTAGATTTTTCTACTTGGATTATTGAGCATACATCAGGGTACATTTCAGCAAGTTTTTTGCAAATTTCAGCTGTTTTTCAGCAATAAGCATCCACATGCATTTTCACAGGAAATGCAATTTCTCTAGTAGTTTATGCAATCCACATTTTTATTCTGTTTTTCCCTCATTTATATGATTTTTATGCATTTAAACGGTAGTCCAAATATGAGGCAAAGTATTTTTGCTTAAAGTTTGGGGCGTCTAATTTATTTAGTTTTCGTTTCAGGGCAGCAATACACCGAGGAGTTTGGAAAACTCAGCGTTGTGAGGAAAGTTCCTGTCATGAAGGACGGCAGCTTCATTCTGACAGAAAGGTATTTTAGTTTTTATCATGTTTTTGCCTGTCTGTGAGTGCTTGGATAAGTATTTTTCTGTTGCGTTAGCAAAATATCTCACGAATCAGTTTACAGATTTGAATTAAACTTTCAGAAAGTAAGAATTGCATGTGAATCTACAACAGTTAACCGCTGGGTCAACCCGATTCAAAATTCACAACAGCTAATCCACCTATGTGAACACAAAAATGTGTGTAACTGTCATTTTTACAAATATTGAGCTAAAAACTGTTGTGGTAGTCGCTGAGAGTTGTTCATCATAACACATCCTGCAATGTCATGTGCAAAAACGCCCAACGTTATTTTCAGGGTTTGACCGAACAGCTTTATGTCAGTCATGATCTTAGTTTAAAACACTGGGGATGCTAGATCATTTAGTTTTTTTAATATATTTTCTGTTAACGTTTGACAAGTTTGTGTTCAGGAAGTGCGATCAGTCTATTTTTAAATCGTGATTTGACTTCAGATTTGTTCAGTGATGCTCTACAGCTGCTTGCAGCAGCTGGAGTTTCAGAGTGGCCTTGCATGTCTGACTGGTTTGGTTCTTCACGTTTATTCTCATTCTCAGTCGTCTCAGCGGCTCATAGAAGCTGCTAACTTCAAGTTGAGCTACGGAAACACATACAAATAGGGTTGAAGGAAAAAAAATCAAATTTTTAAAGAATCTAGATTCTTAGTCCTGGCGATTCAGAATCGTTTCTAAAAGCCCCAAAAATCGATTTTTTTTTTTTAAAAACATTAAAATCCAAAAGATAAAGAAAATAAAACCATATTTCATAGTATATGAAAGAATACATAAAATGAAAGGTGGCAGAAAGAAGAAGAAATCTTGTTTTATCTGCCCCTTTTTTCAAAAACAAAACAAGTTCAAACAATCAATTCAAACAATAATCTTCTATAAGTAACAGAGCAAAAAGCTAACCTAATACTGGTTATTTAAGTTACAGAATTTAATGCATTCCTGTATTACTTGTTCCTATTTTTGGTATAAATATCAAACTATGCAAAAAAATTGATACAATAAGGAACCTCCAGCTACAAATACCTGGGTGTACACATGAATGATAACCTCAGCTGGAGCAACAACACCACCAGCCTGATCAAGAAAGGTCATCAGAGACTCTACTTCCTCAGACGGCTGAGACGAGCCGGTCTGAGCAGCCCAGTTCTCACCTCGTTCTACAGGTGTGCAGTGGAGAGCATCCTGTGCTCCAGCATCAACGTGTGGCATGGAGGCTGCACAGTTGAAGAAAGAAAAGCTCTGCAGAGAGTGGTGAAGGCTGCACAGAAGTCTGTTGGAGTCAGTCTCCCCACCATCACAGACATTTACACCTCTAGATGCAGGAAAAGAGCCACCTGTATCATGAAAGACCTCACTCATCCAGCACACTCACTCTTTGCCCCACTCCCCTCAGGACGGAGGTTGAGGAGCATCAAGTGTAGAACCACTAGACTGAGGAACAGCTTCTACCCTGAGGCTGTTAGACTCATGAATAAATAAAAATAAAATTAAAATAAACACTGCAAAATATCACATCATGGTGATGCTGATATGTTTTCTTGTTGCTGTGTTCATCTGTGACCATCTGTGACCATCTGCTCATACAAACTCATGTTCGTGCTGCTGTTTATTCCCACTATATTAGGCTTAGTGTATTACTAGTTGATGTTTTTCTTAGTTAGTTCTCGATGTTATTACTGTTTTTCTCTTTCATTTGTTGTTGGATGTAACTGGGACCTCGTGTACATAATCTCGTTTTCATCTCATGTACCACATGCGGTGCAAATGACAATAAAGACTCTCTGACTCTGACTCTGACTCTGACTCTGAACCTAATATTATTGTTTTAAATAAATGTTCTATTTGTTTACATTGTTGTTTAATGTTTTTGGTTTAAAATTATTGTTTTAAATAAATGTTCCATTTGTTTACAGTGTTGTTTATTCTTTTCAGCTTGTCAGTTACAAAACTGAAACTAAATTTATGACCATTTTAATAGAAAAATCGTTTCTTAATCAAAAATCGTTTCTGAATCGAAAAATCGAGTTTGAATCGAATCGTGACACCAAAAATCGGATTCGAATCGATTCTCCAGATACTGAGAGATTCGCACCCCTAATATTAAGATATAAATAGTATCAAAAGAAAACTATTCAATTTTAAAAATTAATTTACATAAATGAGGTCAACTTGTCCTCCAGTAGTCTAAGTCTATAGCAGCATAACAAGCCAACCCTAACTATAGGATTTATCAAAAAGGAAAGTCTTGAAACTGGACAATGTGTCAGCCTCATGGACAGAAACTGGAAGTTGGTTCCACAAGAGAGGAGCCTGAGAACTGAAAGATCTTTCTCCCATTCTGCTTTTGAAAACTCTAGGAACCACAAGTAAACCTGCAGTCTGAGAGCGAAGTGCTCTGTTAGGAAAATATGGAACAATAAGATATCTTATAAGATGGAGCTAGGTTGTTGAGGGCTTTTTAGGTTAGAAGTAAGATTTAGAATTTTATTCTGGATTTGACAGGGAGCCAACTACAACTAAAGGCACATTTTTCTTCTTAGGTTTAATTTGTTTTAATACATTTTAGTAGTCAAATTAAATGTGTTTAAGATTTTCTATAGTATGGCATTTTATTGCTAAAACGTTGTTTTACTCTTTTTTTTGTTGCTGCTTTTTTTGTTGTGTGCAGCTATTTTTTATTTATTTATTTTGCTTTATTTTAACAAAACTTTAGTCAGTTGTTTGTTTTAATGTGCTTTTCTAAAGAAAACTTGATTTCATTTGATCTGATTGTTAATGGTCGAGATAGAAAGAAAAAAGTAATTTTTAAATCTGATTTCCAGCTAATCTAATTTGGGAACAAAAAGATAGATTATATATGATGTAAATATGTTCTTTTTATAATAATTATTTGCAGAAGTTCTGTTCAACCAACCATAAAAACACCAACAGTGATTGAATGTTGATAGTTTCTTATTAAATGGAATTAATAATCATCTTTTCTTTTATCGTTGGTGTTCTTCAGTCAAAAGCTGTGAGGTCAATCAGCTGACTGGTGGGACTATTTATTGCACGACTTTTGGGCTCAGTTGATAAGCTAAACAAACAAGTTAAAAATTAACCTTTTATTTGTTTGAAAAAGTTACATAAATGTTATATTCACTTATTGTTCTGATGTTTTGATCTGATGTGTGTTGCAGCATTGCCATCTTGTTGTACCTGGTGCAGAAATGCTCGGCATCAGTGGCCGACCACTGGTTTCCAGGTGACCTGCAACAGCGAGCTCGTGTTAATGAATTCTTGTCCTGGCAGCACCTGAACCTGAGAGCTCACTGCTCAAAGATCTTCCTGCTCAAGGTTTGTGCCCCTCTGTGCTCCAACCTCAGAAGATGCTTCGTTGCTCACTTTTTTTAAATATACAAATACAAGGCTTTATCATTCAATAAATCCTTTACTTTATATAGTACTGCTGTGGATTTGGACATTTTAGTTTTAACAGAATTTATGTACCTTATTTATGTGCTGTTTCCATGACAGTTTATCGTCAATGATTACATCCCAAAACTTCATTTCACTCACTCTACATATTTCAACACCATCAATTTTGAAAGGAACAACAAGTAGATATCTTTTTTTTTAACTTAAAAAAAAAAAAATCATAAAATGTGTTTAATCAATGTTCAACGATAACTTATTTAAATTAAACCAAGTTTGTATGTTAACAAACTCCTTCTTCATCAACTCAATCATCTGTTCCAAGTCATTACCCGAATAAAAGAAAGTTGTATCATCAGCAAAAAGAACACATTTAAGGATACCAGACACATTCATCAAATCTTTAATAAAATAAACAACTTAGGTCCAAGTACAGAGCCTTGTGGTACTCCACATGAAACTCTACATATAGGCTAGATCTTATATAATTTATTTGTACAAACTGTATTCTGTCTTGCAAATAACTACGTATCCACTGCAAAGCTGGTCCTCTAATACCATATTTGTCTAATTTTTCAAGTAGAATAGTGTGGTCGATTGTATCAAATGCCTTTTTTAGATCAACAAACACACACAGTTGAGTAAAAGTCCTCTGGCATGCTGCAGCTGCAACTCTGTAAGGCTTCACCATCCCTCAGTACCTCTCTGGGTTTGTGCAGGAGTTTCTAAAAATATTTCAGAATGTTTTTGAGTGTTCACAATTTTCTTGTGTGAATTGCAGAGGGGCACAAATGTGCAACTTGGGTTTTGAACATGTTCAGAAAGTTTGTGCAATTAATTCTCATAATAGTTTTAGAGCCATTGTGGAACTCTTCTTAAGAACACTAAATCTGTGTTTTTATACCTGCATGGCAGCTCTCAGAATCAGAGTAAGTTTTATTATCATGATCGTACCAAAATATAGTAAAATTATGTTTGTACAGTCGTCCGAAAGATGGGCGGAGTGCACGTTGCTGCTGCTACTGGAGAGCGACCCCTTATCCTTTTTCAGAATACGTTTTTAGATAAAAAAGGGGGGAAATCCATGAGGATAGGATAGTGGCATTACAAAAAAAAGATCTCTTCACACCTTGTCCTATCGAGACACAATTTAAGACATCAAAAACTCTGCCAGCAGCACATTTATAACACATTACATATACATTTGACAGCAAGACGGTGGGATTTGTCCACAAAGCACTTGCAGATAGACCATAGTCCTGATAAGGTGTTGGTCAGCTGGCACAGTTCTGATAAAGGCTTGGTTATAGTCGCGCTTTGGTCCGCAGGCTGGAGCGCGCAGGCTGGAGCGCGCACGCTGCGCGCGCACTCAGCCGTGCGGCTTCATGCGTTTACAGTGTCGCACGGCGGCACATGGCAAAGTGCTGTTCTTTTACTGACCAGCAGGTGGCAGTACCCTCTAAAACCTGTGCATATGTTGCAAGAAAGGATGTAGAAGAAGAAATCTACCGTAGAAGAAGAACTGTTTGACGTCACACAACAAAAACAAATGGCTTTCCATTCGCGTGCTGAACTGTTGTCTTTATTAGAGGAGCAAATCATAATAGAACAACAGTTATTGTGTCTTGCTGTTTTAATGCATGGAGCAGAGGAGGAAGCGATCACGTGACTTTTGGCAAAAAAAAAATGAAAAAAGAAAATTCCAGATGAAGAAGAGGAATTTAATACATTTTTGTCACATACAAAACATTCCACCATGCGTCGCGACGCACGACCACAGCGGCGCAGACAGCTGCAGGCTCTGGCGTGAAGAGCTTGAAGGCTGTCGGTGAGGTCCCCACCCGAGCTGTCAATCAATTCAGTAGCACCCACGGCGTGCGCACTAGGCTTGCGGAGTTTCAAAAATTCGGAGGTGCACAACACGCGCCAAACCTACGTGCGGGGCCAAAGCGCGGGGGCGGGGACTATGCGATTGCGTCACTTTGGCCATGCGCTCTCTCGCGCCCTATGCAACGCGTCAACCATAAACCAGGCTTAAGCCTTCACAGGAGTTCTCGGGGGGAGTTTGTAAATGATGAAGCTTTTCTTTAGTTTACGCATCTCTGGGGAGAAATTTGATAGTTGGCCTGTTTTCGAGGCCGACCAGGGGAGTCAGTTTCAGATAAGCCACAATTGTTGATATTTTCAGGCAGACTGTTTTTTCTTGTCAACCTTGAGTCCTACTGGTACTTTCAAGATCCAAAATGGCCAGATTTATGGGCATTCCACTGGTCTGTGCCTACAAGGCTCCTCCAAGTTTGTTTCCAACATGCTGGCGAGTCCCAGAAGCCGCAGGTGGCCTGCGATTCTCACAAATTGCTTCCATCTTACCCCAAAAATACACTACACGCGTTCCAGCTCCGCCCCGCTCCGGTCCGACCTCCGCAGCAAATACGCACCCATTATAATCAATGAGATAAAGTACACTGGCTCCGCACGGCGGCGGTGAGCTGCGGAGAGCGGACGGCAGTCCGTCAAAATTAGAAATTTTTCTATTTCTGCCGGATGACGGAGCTGTGCCGGAGTCAATTTTTGAAGATTACGTCGCACCAACAGGAAAAGGAACGAGCACAACTTCCGTATTTACAAAATAAAATCACCACGGGCGGACTAATCCTAGCTCTATACGGATTTATTTGTACAAAAATGCTGTCAAACTATCATTTATGACTATTCTATGACTAAACTATTATATTTATGACTATGACTACACCTAATAACGCAATACAAGAAATAAATAAATAAAAAAGTATTTTATTCTGAAATGTAAACATCACTTCCTGTTGCTCAAACCATGTCCTGTCGCTTATTTACGAGAGAAGATCAAGGCAGCCTTTACTGTTGTTCTCCTTCTTCCACCGAATGAATTGTTTTGTTCTGACTTCATTATTTATCACTTGATTTATCGCGCAATCTCGCAATTCCCGCGCATGCGTCTTGGAGCGGCGCATCCATGCGGACCTGAGCTGAGCGGAGGCAGTGGACTTTGGACTCGCTCAGCTGCGACCTGCGGAGCGGAGCGGACACGGACCGCGTGTAGTGTATTTTTGGGGTTACGGTTTAGCTCGTAAATCAGCTGATTTTGAGTACTCGAAGCACAAACCAAACCTTCCCACAGACTCAGCAGTTTTGCCATTGCCAAAACTGCTGCCGCCGTCTTCCTTAATAGCCAATAATATAAGAATCCACCGATGCCAGAAAACAGAACCCCTGATATCATGAATCCAGTTATATACATGTCTTTGGCATCCCCCTGAGACAAAACGGAAAGACACATCAGGTCCCAAACTCCCCTCGTATTCATGACATATCCTGCTGCGTGAGTCTCAGCGGGGCATGAGGGCTCTCCAGGACCCTGTTGCTTTGTTGAAAAGATTTTGTTGATTGCATTGAAAGTACAGCTGACCAGATCCACGACAGCAGTTAGTTTCAGAAGACATGTAACAGGAGCTCCGAAACACAGACAGAGAGAAAAAAAAGGCAAGAGGAGAGCAGGAGAGGGAGAGGAGGCATCCACCTTGCACGAGAGCGAGTGCAAGACAGATCACATGTCCAGGTCTGATAAATACTCCCATGGTCACCAAGTACAGGTAGTCCTCGACTTACGATGGTCTCGAGTTACGACGTTTCGTGGCTACGACACGCATCTCCATAAATAAAAAAAAATCATTTTGAAATTTTTATTTTGAAAAGCCGAGTTACGCAGTTTCCGGTTTTACGTTCTAAACGTAGCGACGGAGACATACTGCCCTGTACTCTCTAAAAAAGCTACGTCTGGTCCTCTGGACATTCAAAAAACAAAACAAAACTTGTTGGAGCAAGCTGGTCAGGCAGCAGCTGTGGAAAAGTAGCTGTTTTATGGATGACGGTTTTACGACGTAAACGAATGGAGAATCCGGAGGAGGGATGGAGGAACGGAGAAAATGGCTTCACCAGCATTCCAGCGTAGGAAATTAACTCTTTTTTTCCCTTCATTATGGCTCTGAAATGTATGTGTGTTTTGATTAGTATGTACGGTACTGTGTTAGGATAGGCTGTGCTTGGTAAAATACAGTACTGTACGTATTAGGTGAAGTATTTACGTATGTCCGACTTACGTCAGAATTCGGGTTACGACGCAGCGTAGGAACGGATCTCCGTAGTAAGTCAAGGACTACCTGTACTGGAAAACTTGTACAATGTGCAGGTAACAGTATTAATCAGGGTTTTAAAATCATCTGAAGTATCCTGAAAGGTGAACAGTTTCCAAAACCTGTTGCTGGGATAATAATAATAATAATAATAATGAATTCAATTTATAACGCACTTTTCATTAATGAAAATCTCAAAGTGCTACAAGGTGCAACAGAAATTAAATGTCAATAAAACAAGTAATAAAACAAGTAAAATCAAAATGACGGCACAATAATAACTTAGCACAACAAAAAGCCCATTTGCTCATTTTTTTCAGCCCTGCAGCCATCGTAGTATTTCTAAACACAGATTAAAGTGCATTAGAAAACAACCCTCACAACACAAAGGTGAGGGTTTGAGAGAAATTTGCTTCGGCGGCTCAAATTATTAAAGATCTAAAGCTCTCGACCTTGACCTCTCTGAGTGGCTTTAAATCTGTTAAGTTCCTGAGAAAAAACAATCTGGACATGCGCTTGTTTTTAGTTTCTACATCACCTTACAACGTAGCTGTTTTTTTGTAAAAAAAAAAAAAAATACCATTTTATTTTCACTTGTTATTCTCAATTCTGTACGCATCCTTTATGATTGTCTATTGTTGTTGTCCACTGTTGTCATAACCCTTTGTTAAAATCAGGTCTCTCTTGTGAATGAGCCCCCGAGGCTCAATGGGATTAAGTCAAATTCAAAGTCAAAGTCAACTTTATTGTCAGATCTGCAATATGTACTGTACAGGACATACACAGGACCGAAATTGCGTTTCTCTCAGTCCCTGTAGAAATAAAGGTTGACTGAAAAAAAGGAATACCTGCTTAAAGCTGCTATATGTAACTTTTCTAACAATTTATTTTTAACATATTTCTTCACTCTGTCACTAGATTGATGTTAGAGAGGTAATCTCTGAAAAAACTAAAAAAAAATATTGTCCCCTTGCTTCTCCAGGTGGTAAATAAGCATTTCTAAAAAGAAAAAGTGACCCGCCATTTTCCAGCCAATAAAAACAAAGTTTGTAACCAGCCAATAAAAACCGAGCTTGAATTTGAATTTTAACAGACCACAAGGGGGCAGAGCCATATATGGCTCTGAGGGGGAGGGATCAGAATGCTTTGCTTGTTGAATTTTTTTCTAAGTGCTGATGTTCTACAGTAATTGCAGACTGAACCTTTAAAGTAACCGCTGCTTCTGGTTCTGATGAATGCCCGCACATGTGCGTGTCTCTGTGAGCAGACTCTGTATCCATTCGTCATGGGCTCCGAGGCCCCGGAGGAGAAAATGGACGTGGCCCTCGAGGACATGAAGCAGTCACTCGACCTGCTGGAGGAAAAGTTCCTCCAGGACAAACCGTTCATCGTCGGCAGTAAAATCTCTCTGGCTGATTTGGTGGCTCTGGTGGAGATCATGCAGGTAACAGTGTTAAACTACTTCCTGGTTCACCTCTCAGTGAGTATTTCTGTGTTTAAAAAAAGAAGTAATGACAACTAAAGCGTTCTTCAAAGATGAAATTGGACCGATTTTGACCTTAAAATGGGAGTTTTTAATCTAGTATTAAACGTTAAAGGTCCACTGACATCATCTTTGAACTTTGCATAAAATTATACAAGATATATATCTTGTATCATTCAACTATGTTCGTTTTTGCATGGTTGACATAAACTGTTTAATTTTTTTAAACATGTGTAGAAGTATGCATAATTATGTTTGTATACTGTAAAGTAAGTTTGTTCATGTTTTTATTTGTATATATCAGGTGTATCCATTTGTATAAACTATCATTAATAAAACATGGTTCATCTTCACCTTGTTTGAGGCATCAGTGTGAAAAGAGAATGGGAGTGTTCTGCTTCCACTTTTCAATTTTTGGACAACTTCTATCATATTCTGTTATAATTATTTTAGTAATACAAGTTCATAATATAAATAGAATTGTGAGGGTCCAGACTTAAATAAGGACAAAGGTGTTCAAAAATCCACCAAATAATTCAATTTAATAGTTCCAAAAATAAACTAACAAAGAATTAAATTTCAATGAAAAATAAATCAAAAGATAATAACAAATTTGGGCCCAACTTAAACAGGTCAACTGAAGTCTAACAAGGAGGAATGATTCCAGATTAGATTTTAAATAACTGATTTATGGGGAAGAAAAATGATCTATTTTACTGTGATTATGTTATTTCAACAACCTAGTAAACAAAACAACTTGATATTATATATGAATGTTATAATATAATGTGATACGATAAATAAGACTGACTTAGTATTAAGTATTAGAGTACATAAGTACATAAGTATTAGACATATGATTATTTTATTATTAACCTTGTGGTGCCCAGCCCACTAAACACAGGGATAACAGTTATTTGTGCTTTTTATCTGTAGAACAAGAGAGTTTGCAGGCTGTCATAACATTGACCGTCATTATTTAACATGAGCATCATTGAGCATGCATAATCAGGGTACTTCCATGGCACATTTTTATCTGTATAAATACTTAATAATTCAATGTTAATAGGAGCTAGTTACTTGCAAGGGGCTTTGTTTTCATTCTCCAGATCAATACAGAGTTAAGGAAATAGTATAACACCACCAGTGACATTTATTTAGTATATAAAATTATTAATATTTGATAATTTTTTACAAGCAAATTTAAATAAATGTAGCCATCAGAGTCAATAACCAGGCGGCTAGCGCTAGCATGCTAACAAACAAACAAAGAAAAAAAAACTCATCACTTCCATTTGCAGTCAGCTGAAGGCTTTTTTCACAGAGCCTTCTAATATCTGAGAGGCATATCAGTCAGAAATGCAAATAGATATTAAATAAAGGGCTTTCAATTATTTAAAACGTACCTGAGCAAGCCTGCTTCAGTCACAGCACGTCTCTGTAATCCCAGACAAAAAAAAAAAAAAAAAGACCAGACCGGAAGTACATTGTTCTGTACGTGCAGCTCACGTTGGACTGTCCAGGGCGGTGAAAAATGCGCCCAGAACAATCCCATTGTATTGTAAGGTCGTGGCATCATTACGCATGCGCCAGCTATAATTAGAGTCAATGGATCAGATAACAGCGCCCCCAAAACAGGAAATACGTCACCAATCAGAAAACGTTTTTTGAAACAAACAATACAGCAACCCCTCGAGTTACGTCAGGGATAGGGACCTACGTGTGTGACTTAGGTCGATTTTGTCGTACCTCGCGGACCAAAAACACCTGCCTGTCGTAGGTCCGCGTTTCTGACATAGGTCGCGGATATACCGCTAACGGAGCGCCGCACACATATTTAATGGCATGAGACTGAACAAGCAGACATACTAGGCCATGAACATGCACAGAACTGTACAGTAAATGAATACAGTACTGTACAATAAATAAAAAATATAATGTCTTACTTTGAGCTGGTCAAAGCCTGCCTTCGTCTTTTAGTATTTAGCTCGGGTGCGAGCTCCCCCAGCTTCCTTACGCTCCACACGCACACACGTGGTCAAAACTGTTTAAAAGAATGACTGTTAGCTTCTTAACTTCATACATTTGGAGCCAGAAAAAAAAAAAACTTACTGAAAGCCGTTTCTCCGCGATGTCCTCCATCCAAAACAAGCTCGGCGTTAGCTACGGTTAGGCCCCGCTATTAGCAGCACTGGTTAGCATGTCAGTTCATTCAAAAAGGCTGTCGGCTTTGTATCTCCGCGTTAGCTCGGTGTCCCCCGACTGCCAGGCGGACATTTGCGGCGAGCTCCCGGCCGCAGATGGCCCCTCCGCGGCATGTCGGCTCGGTATCTTCGCCTGTGTTTGCTGCTCTGTTAGCTGCTGTCGTTAGCATCTCGGGCGGCGTTGTTGGAGCCATCGCGGGGCGATCCGCGGCTGCTCAGGCATCGGCTTTGTATCTCCGCATTAGCTCGGTGTCCCCCGACTGCCAGGCGGACATTTGCGGCGAGCTCCCGGCCGCAGATGGCCCCTCCGCGGCATGTCGGCTCGGTGTCTTCGCCTGTGTTAGCTGCTTTGTTAGCTGCTGTCGTTAGCATGTCGGGCGGCGTTGTGGCCGCCGATCGCGGGGCGATCCGCGGCTGCTCCTCCGGACCTGAGACGTCCACAGAGTTGACCGAGTGTTTCCAGCTAATTTATCCGTATGAGGCAACCCTGATCGGGCACACGGAGCCAGCTGACAGTAGCCTCTGGAGCTCCATTGCAGTACAGTTGTAAAATGGCGACCGGAAGTGGCGAGCGGAAACGACCGGAAGTTGCGTAAATACGATAAATTTCTAATCAAAACGTAAAATTAATAATTATACTTTATTTATAAAGCCATTTAAAACAACCACAGCTGCAACAAAGTGCTATACACATGAAATTAATAACTTTTAAACACACAAAAAAAAAAAAAAAATTTTTTTTTTTTTTTAATCATATTTTTATTAAATATGATAAAATCGTAAGTCTGAGTTGCCGTAGGTCGCAGGTGTCGTACCTCGAGGGTTTCCTGTATAACTCATCATTACTCATAAACTATTTATCCTACACAACTAAAAACATATACAGTATGCATATATTTCAAAATATTTTTATGTTATTATTTCATTTTCATTAATTAAAAAAAAAAGTATTACCGATAAATGTCAAATGGTCCAGAACGTCCAGTGGGTGGGTGGCGCTCTGGCGCCCTCTACTGGCCGGCCGACCCTGCTTGTATCATTTTATGCAAAGTTCAAAGATGATGTCAGTGGACCTTTAAAGAAGATGCAGAATCGTGTTTGTGGCGTTCATCTGCTCTGCAGTCGTGGTTTCAGGTTTGGAAACTTCAGGGTCTCGTCGCCGCTTTTTGCAGATGATGCGGTTCTGCTGCACTTTTAAACGAGACCTTGCTGCTGTGAGGCACCGGCAAACGCCATATTTGCATATTTTAAAAGTTTTTGCTGATGAAGCCAAGAATCTGCACATGCCGAACGTCTTCTCCGTCTTTTATTCCCGCCTGTGTCTTTCAGCCTCTTGGAACCGGTGTGGATGCGTTCGAGGGCCGACCAAAGCTGATGGCCTGGAGAGACCGAGTGAAGAAGGAGCTCGGTGAAAACCTGTTTGACCAAACTCACGAGAGTCTCCTGGACAACAAAGGCCTGCAGCAGAAGATGCAGAGCAACAGCCAGCTGGAGAAGCTCAAACCCATTCTGCTGCAGAAGTTTTACCGCTGACAGAAAGAAAAAAACTAAACTGTTTTTGTGTTTGATTTTTGTAACAAAATTCCCATGTTGGTTTGAAATGAAATTAAAAAAATATTTGAACCAGATACCAAATATTTAATCAGAGTCAGAGTCAGAGAGTCTTTATTGTCATTTGCACCGCATGTGGTACATGTGATGAAAACGAGATTATGTACACAGGGTCCCAGTTACATCCAACAACAAAATGTAAGAGAAAAACAGTAATAACATCTAGGATATAACTAAGAAAAACATCAACTAGAAATACACTAAGCCCTAATAGAAAAACATCATTACAAACAGCAGCACGAACACGAGTCTGTATGAGCAGATGGTCACAGATGAACACAGCAACAAGAAAACAGATCAGCATCAGCATGATGTGATATTTTGCAGTGATTATTCTTATTATTTATTTATTCATGAGTCTAACAGCCTCAGGGTAGAAGCTGTTCCTCAGTCTAGTGGTTCTACATTTGATGCTCCTCAACCTCCGTCCTGAGGGGAGTGGGGCAAAGAGTGTGTGTGCTGGGTGAGTGAGGTCTTTCATGATGCAGGTGGCTCTTTTCCTGCATCTGGAGGTGTAGATGTCTGTGATGGTGGGGAGACTGACTCCAACATCTTCTGTGCAGCCTTCACCACTCTCTGTAGAGCTTTTCTTTCTGCAGCTGTGCAGCCTCCATGCCACACGTTGATGCTGGAGCACAGGATGCTCTCCACTGCACACCTGTAGAAGGAGGTGAGGACTGAGCTTCTCAGACCAGCTCGTCTCAGCGTCTGAGGAAGTAGAGTCTCTGATGACCTTTCTTGATCAGGCTGGTGGTGTTGTTGCTCCAGCTGAGGTTATCATTCAAGTGTACACCCAAGTATTTGTAGCTGGAGACCACTTCCACCGCAGATCCACTTATGTTCAGTGGGGTGTGTGTTTGTTTGTTCCTTCTGAAGTCCACAATCATCTCCTTTGTCTTCTTCACATTCATGTGAAGGTTATTCTCCTTACACCAGCTCTCCCAGGTGTTCCACCTCCTCCCTGTAGCTGGACTCATCATTGTTTGTGATGCAGCCCACCACCGCTGTATCATCTGCAAACTTTACAATATGACGTGGGTGGCTGCACAATCATATGTGAGCAGCGTGAACAGAAGAGAGGGCTAATACATGTACTTGTAAAAAATTTGTTTACATGAAACATCAACATGAAAAACAAGCTGATTAACAAATAAGGGTTTTATTTTCATGCAGTGAATTTTCATTACCGGTAATCTGTTTTGAACACTTTGCTATCGCAGTTTTTTGCATCTGCTAGCAAAATATCTCATGAACCACTGGACGGATTTTAACGAAACTCAAAACGCAATCGTCGACTGTACGTCTACAACGCACCGACTTTTGGAGTCAACCAAAATCAAGATGGCCACCACGGCTAATTGACATTGGCAAACAATCTAGCTTGAAAGCGCCTTTAACTAAGCATTGAGTAGCTGTGGTAGTAGCTGAGAGTCATCCTCAACACACAGTCTGGAAACTGTTAAACCAAAACAGCTGAACTGTCATCTCTTTGCAACATAAAATTATGATTTTAGTAAATTATGTCATAAAAATGGCAAACGTTTGATTTTTTTAATGTAATTTATTTATTTGTTCATTTCAAATTTAACACACAAAAAAATATATTTACAAAACCATATTAAGAAGAGAAATTTTTTTAAAAAAAAATTAAAAATGAAAGGTAGCAGGAGAAGGAAAAAATCTTATAATATCTGCCCCTTTTTAAACAAAATCAATTCAAACAATCAATAATTTTAAACAATAATTATCCATGAACCAATTATGTACATTAACTTATTACAATTCACAAATATATGGTACCGGTACTTATAATTTTCACCATTTATGTATATTTTTTCAAAAGTTCACTCTTAATCATTCTCAAATATAAACACAGACTTAGCCTTTTTGACATTATTATCCAAACCATTCCACATATGCCCTGTATTAGAGTCGACCTACTCCTAAAACTTGTTCTATAACGTGGTTTAATAAAAATATCAGTTCCCTTAAGGTTGATGAATGCGTTTTATTATTTGTCTAAAATAACAGAATCTGCAGGAGCTCTCTGTTTTCATTTCATTTACTTCTTACACATATTTATACTGTAGTTTGTAAAAACTAATATTGGGCTTATAATAGATGTACTGTACATGATGTATTTTTAAATAATTTCCAATAGTGCATCATATTTCCAACATACTTTATTATTATAATAGATTTATTAATGGAACTAAAGCTTGAATGATTGTTACATTCCAGTTTCAGAGCCTGAGAGTCACCGAGGAGCAGTTTCCACCACAATGGTCCTCTTGTCCTACTGGGGACAAAAAGCTCTTTATCTGGAAAAAAAACAAAAAGAAAAATGTCAAGAGAAGATTCTTGGATTTCTATCTGAGCCTGAATTTACTTCTGACATGTTCACAGGTTAGGAATTATTCTGTCAACAACCCTAAAGTGGTTTATTGTTGGTTTTAGAATGACAGAACCAGTACAATTGTGATGAATTAGATATTTTTTGTTGCATTATGTATCCTTTATTTTTATCTTTATCTATAACTTTACTTCAAATACAACACTTTAAAGTATACACACAAGAACAATGAACATATAAAAAAGAAGAAAAAATGAAGCAAACAAAAAATAAAACCAAGATACAGAAATAAATAAATGCGAGTTACAGAGTTAAGTTGTATTCATTACAGATATTTCTTGTTTTTATAGCCTTTTTGTTATTTGAGTCTGAGATTGAGTCAAGATATAGTTTTACTTCCATTACAAAGAGATCAAAAAAGGATTTTCTATGCATTATTTTACTTTTATGGATGTGACTGAACACAACATTTTCCCCCCTTTCACCCTTAGCAAGAAACACGATCAAATTTATAATAAATACGTGAGACGAGTCTTTCGTCTTGAAATCTACGATACGATACCAAACAGAACATTTTCAAAATACAGAAGCAAACCTTGTTATTGGATATTAGAGCAACAATGTCCTTCCAAAACTTTAGTGAGTATGTGCACTTCCAAAAAAGATGAACAGATGTTTCTGGATAAAGCTTACAGAAAGAACAAGAAATATCAATATCAGCTTTGTATTTCTGAAGAAAGTATTTGGTTGGATAAAATTTATGAATTAATTTAAAATAAATTTCTTTGACTTTATTAGTGGTGATGAATTAGAAATCAACAGAATTAATCGCTCTCTCTCATCAGCTGTGTGCCATGCTGCCACCTGGTGGTCATTTAGAGAAACATTTTGTGTTTGTTTAGTCATTAATCCCACACCACGTGTGTAAAAACGATCAATTAAAATGAAATAAATAAAAATGCGGAAGTTTGAGAATTAGTTCAATGTTAAACCAGTTTAACCATTTGTATCAAACAGTGAGAATAAGTTGTTAAAATATGTTTTTTATTAAATTAACGGATGTAAAATCCAGTTGTTTAATGTGAGCTGCAGCTGGTGCAGGACATGTGACCCGTCCCACGCAGGAAGATCCGGACCGGCCGGGTGGATCCTCCTCCCTCCTCCAGTCCACAGGAGCCCAACATGTCGTGCTGCGACCCGCTCGGTCTGTGTCAGTACCAAACCAACAAGCTGGTCCGGATCCGGAGCGTCCGGCTCGGTTCTCTCAAGTGGAGCCTGAACGGAGCCATCCTGCTCTTTATCTGGTGAGTGAGTGCGTGAAGACGTCCCAGCCCCCGCATCTTCTCCCCGCGGGAGGGGCTGCTCCTCCCCGCAGCTGCAGCCTCAGCTCGTGCACTTCATGCACGCGCATTTGAATTGTTGTGCAGGATTTAGAAAACTACTTGAACATGAACTCTGCAGACGATTTGATGCCGGTAAATAACTAATGATGCTTTGAGAAAAGCCCAAATCATCAACCCTCCGCCTCCGTGCTGGATGACCTGTATGTGCTCACCAAAGATGTTCAGCTGCTTACTTTTAAATTATATTTCCAGACTTAGTTTTTAATTTGTTTTGTTTATGTCAACCGTATTTTACTGTGCAGTCACAGGAACAGGAAGTCCACCCCTCTTTCTTTTATTTTCTGGGGTTTTACATGTCAGGACATGATAAAATGATTTGGTTTTAAACTTGTTCTAACCCAGGGCTATTCAACTGGTGGCCCGGGGGCCAAATTAGACCCAGGTGAGCTCAGTTTGGTCCACCATTCATTCAACCTTTATTTAGGCAGGTTAATCTCATTGAGCCTCGAGGACTCATTTACAAGAGACCTGGCTACAAACAAAGAATGATGACAACAGCAACAGTAGATTTTCCTTGAACAATCAACAATAGACAAACATAAGAGAGAAAACAGATTTTTTTAACAAGTTAAAACAAATATATCAAAGCAGCAAAACAGACAGATTATAAGGCAGATGTGGAAAATCAAAAACAGGAACATGTCTGCTTTGGTTTTTGCCAGGAGTCCAACATATTCTTAAAACCATTTAGAGAAGTCAAGGTCGAGAGCTTCAGATCTTTTTGTAAGATATTCCATGAAGCAGGAGCAGAGTAGGAGAAGGCCCTTTTGCCAAGTTCAGTCCTCACTGAGGGAACACTGCAGGTAATCATGTCCTGAGAGCGCACGCTGTAGCTGCACTCACGCAGAGACATGTAGGAGGAGATGTATGAGGCAGCAGACCAAGAAGTGATTTAAAGATGAAAATGTACCAGTGGAAGAGTCTGCGTGAGGTTAATGATGTCCAGTTAACCAGTGAATACAGGGTGCAGTGGTGGGTACGATAATCACAGCCAGTTATGAATCTTAGTGCACCATGATAGACACATCCAACATCTGCAGGGTGCTTGTAGGAGCATTCATGTAGATTGAGTTTTAAATAAAACTAGATTTTAAACCATAAAACAAACTTACTTATAACTGCTGGATGTCCGGCCCCTGAGCTCTTGTCAGTACCCGTGGCCCCTGAGTAAGTTGAATAGCCCTGTTAACCTCAAGTGTACAGAACCAACAACATGTATCATATTTTCATTATTTAATACAATTAATCCTAAATTGGTACAGTTGTGAGTCCAAAACCAATAAGTCCACCCCCTGATCCAGCAGAACCTCCTTTAGCTGCCGGAACTCTCCGGATCAGTTTCTCGTATGGTTGTGTAGGAATTTTGACCCACTCTTCTTTCCATCGTTACTTCAGTTCATCGAGGCTTCTTCTAAAGTCTCGTTGCAGCGTTTTGATCAGTTCTGGACCGGATTGTTGCAGCATTGTGATTTGTCTTTTTGAGCCGTTCTTTTGTAGATTAGCCGTTGTGGATCATTGTCCTGTGGTGCAGGCTTCAGCTGATGATGGACTCACATCTGACTCCAGAATCTGTTGGTCCACAGAGGATGTAAGGGATTCCCAGTGAATCACTGGTGCAGCTGTTGTAGGTTTGGACAAAGTCCCACACTCACTTTTCCAAAAAAAAAAAAAAATCCTACTGGGCTACACACCAGCCCTCGAACGCAACACAAGATAAATACATTTAGCCAACAGGAGCTCTAACCATCACCTCTACGCCACCGTGCTCAACAGCTGGTGCATTTGTGCTGACCTGCTTTTCTGTGAACGAACATCGTTCTAGAAGTTTTGTGGTTTGTTTGGATGAAATCTTTCTGGCTGTTACTGAAGGAAAGTGTTTAATTTTGAGATGAAGAGTTTATCTAAACGAAAATCTTTATTTTTTTATTTTAACTGATCTGGAAGGAGTAACGATGACTCGACCACAGAATTGAGTCCGATCACTCAAACTGACTACAGTACTCAACAAAATAATCTGTTAAACCGACTTGCTCACATAATTTAATCCTGTTTATATGTTGCCTCAAACTTCCTGTGAGCTACAAACACGGAGCATGAAGGCTGTTCAAGCAGATGAGCCCATGATAATTCATTTATTTTTATTGTTTTCAGTATCATGTTGCTGTGGAACAGAGAGTATCAGGAGTTTGACCTGGTGGTGAGCTCAGTCACCACTAAGGTGAAGGGCGTAGCCCAGACCCACCTGCCTGGGGCCGGAGATACGGTCTGGGATGTGGCGGACTACAGTGGGCCCTCGCAGGTGAGAGTCACATTTCAGGTTATAAACTTTTTTTTGTCATACTTTAAATTAAATTCTCTTCTCTTTTTTTTAAGGACAAGAACTCCTTCTTTGTGGTTACCAACATAATCGAAACCAAAAATCAAAAGCAAGGAAAATGTCCAGAGGTAATTAAATTATTTTTATAAGAATTTGTTTTATTTTGTAACAGTCCCATTCTAAAATTTATCCCAAATCCTCCGTTTTGTATATTTATGCTGAGCGTCAGTGATGTTTCAGTTTTTTTTAAGTGGTAAAGCTTTCTGTCCACATACATGAGGAATTTTCAGAGCTCCTTGATTTCGATCCCGGACGAGCCCCCAATTCCAGCCAACTTGTTGGCTTTATAGAGAGTGACCATTTTATTTTTTATTTTTTTATGGAACGTGTTGGTTTGTTATAGTTAACGCAAACTAGTCTAGAACACCAGTGACCCCCGTGACCCGAAACGGAAGAAGCAGGTAAAAGATGATGGATGGTTGGACAACATAATTTAGTTTGATTTTTTATTTTTATTTATTTTTTTACATTTTGCAGCAGATAAACAAATCTTTTTACCACAATAGAGACCCTAAAAAACTGAGGCTTACTGGAGCTCAGTCATTTCTGTTTATGAAAAAGAAACATCACGGCTTTTTGAAGATGTGTCCCGTTACTTTCAGCCACTATACCCCACATGGTTTAGAATTAAGGACTTAATGGTTTATTTGAAATTATAGTGGTAGGGTAAAAACTGGGAAACGAGATCGGTTGATTAATTAATTGAAGTACAAAAATGTTAAAACCCCCTCTAACGTAAGAGGACATTTAAAAGTGCATGTGCTTTTATTGCAGATTCCCTCTAAAGGCAAACTGTGCCGAACTGATAAGGACTGTGAGAAGGGAGCATGGGACCAGCAGAGTCACGGTAGACCAGCTGTTTTTATGTAGATGGATGTTGACAGATTTTAAGTAAATCCGTTTTTTTGGGGGGGTTGTCAACTGAACTGTTGTTTTGGGGGTGGGGGTGGGGGGTGGATAACCCCCATCACAATGAGGCACACCATTGAACTGGATCTCATCTCATCATTGTGAACACATGTGTTAAAAAGCTTCCCAGGAGCATCAAATGTGGATTAATCCGCCACTGAAAATAGTCCCCAAATAAAGTCTTTATGACAGCAAAGACCAAAAATATAGAAAACACTTGCAGCTGATTTGAGACTTTTTAACCCTTCTTGAAGTAAATTTTTTCACATCTGTATGAGTTCTTGGTTTTCAAGCTTCACCTCTGGGTGTTTTCAGCCTCGTTCTGTATCCTAGTTGTAAGTGTAGTTTCCTGTCTTTGCCTCTTGTCCCAAACTTTTCAGCTTTAGACCCATAAAATACAAGCAGCGAAGACTTGTGATTCTGACTATTGCAGGTTAAACTACATTTTCATCTCTTTTCCAGTTAAGGTTCGTTTATAGCTTGGTTCAGTTTATAGTTTATTTGTAATCAATCAATCAATCAAATCAATCAAACAAAAACTATCAATTAAAAATTTAGAAAACAGCCAGTTAAACATTAAAAACAATTAAAACATAACAAGAATGGGCGGCCGTGGCGTAGTGGTAATGGCAGTCGTCTCCCGATCGGAAAGTTGGCGGTTCGACTCCCGGGACCCGCACCATGTGTCGTTGTGTCCTTGGGCAAGACACTTAACCCTGAGTTGCTCCCGGTAGGACTGGAAAGCACCTTGCATGGTAGTCTGCCGCCACCGGTTTATGAATGTGTGTAGCATTCAATATATGTGTAGCACTTTGAGATTTTCAGTAATGAAAAGTGCGTTATAAATTGAATTAATTATTATTATTATTATTAAGAATGACAAAGAACTACTAGGCATTAAAAGCCTGCCTGAATAAAAAGGTTTTAAGATTAGAATTAAAAAAACACCATCAGTGATGGAGCACAAGTCCAGAGCTGATTCTAGAGTCTGGGTGCAACGACAAGGCCCGGTCACCCCATCGTTTGTAGTTGGTCTTTGGGACAAACAGGAGAAATGTATTGGATGATCTCAGTGTTCTCCTATATTCACGGACAGCTACAAGATCAGTCAAAAGTGGGGCAAGACCATTGAGAGCTTTAAAAGTGAATAATAACATTTTAAATTTAACTCTAAAATCGATTGGAAGCCAGTGGAGAGAAAATAAAACGGGTAATGTGTTCACGTCTGGAGGTGTTGGTTAAAAGTCGAGCTGCAGCATTTTGGACCAATTGAAGGCGTCTAATGGAGGATTGGGAGATTCCCGCATACAGGGAATTACAGTAGTCTAGCCTTGAGGTGATAAAAGCATGAATGGCCTTTTCTAAATCAAAACGATTTAAAAAAGGTTTAACTTTGTATAAAAGACGTAATTGATAAAAACAGGCCTTGACTACAGACGCTATTTGTTTATCAAATTTTAAGTCCTTGTCAAATGTCACCCCCAAGTTTTTAACTGTTGGTCTGCATTTGGAAGTTAGAGCTCCAAAGTTACAGGGAGCATCATCACCGAAGAAGATGCATTCTGTCTTTCCTTCGTTTAAAAACAAAAAATTACGGTGAAGCCACTGTTATTAGCAATACAATCAGCGTAGGGAGTGAGAAGATTGCTGTTTTTGGGTTTCATTGGTGAATAAATTTGTACATCATCAGCATAGCAGTGAAAAGAAAAGTTATGTTTGGCTATTACTGATCCAAGAGGAAGCATGTACAGTGAGAAGAGGAGAGGACCAAAAATAGAACCCTGTGGCACACCACAAGAGAAAACGGCAGTGGAGGAAGAAAGATTATCCAACATGACAGAGAAAGTTCTGTTGGTCAAGTGGGCAGTGAACCACTTGAGTGCTGTACTAGATATGCCAATATAATAATAATTGTAGGTCAACACAAGGTCAACAATGCTAGTGCTCAGGATGAGAACTGTCACAGCTTTCCAAAGAACAACAAGAAAGCACGCAACAAAAGTAGAGAACAAAGCACCAAACTGTGACAAAGAAATGCAACATCTACAAGGTCTAAAAGAAATATAGTAAAGAACATGGTAGAATACAACAGTGCAAGTAAAATAAAGATTAAATAAAGGTAAATAAAAAATAAAAAGTAGGATGAATCAGTCAAACAAGTGCCTCACAGGCAGTAACACATGATGCATGTTGCACCACACAGGTTGCACGACATGCCACTGCACCGGCAGGGAGCAACACTGACGTTTGCAATCATTTTTAAATTAACTTTATTCTAGCGCTCTTTTTAAGACTTCCCACTGGGTGTTTCATGACCCACAGTGGGGTCTCAAGTCCAGCTTTGGGAACCACTCACACAGAGTTCCCCTTCACTTGTTTGCTGCGTCACCTCCTGGTCCTAAAAACTGACGTGAAGCAGAGGAATGTCTCATTGCTGTGTTGCAGTTTTATGCTGGTGAAGATTCTCAGTCGTCCAGGACATGATAAATCAAAAAGGCGTTCAATACAAGATCAACTGGACTTTATTTGTAACAGAAGACGTTTCGCTTCTCATCCGAGAAGCTTTATCAATTCAATTAACCAGACTGTGTGCGCGTGGATTTATAACAGGAGTCACGCACCAACATATGTAAATTGCAGGCTGAGGTAACCCATACATTACAGTTTTAGTTTCTCAACCAGTTGTTTCTCTTGCTGCTCGTTTGGGTTCCAGTCTGTTGTGACAAGCATTTTTAATTTTTTTTTGTTTCTGCAGGGATTCAGACCGGATCGTGTGTAAAGTTTGACGTGATGAAGCAAACCTGCGAAGTTTCTGCGTGGTGTCCGGTAGAAACAAGGACAACTCCTCCAAGGTAAGTTGGCATCGATTATGCTAACGTTCATTTCTTGAATCTTAATGAGTTTAGTGGGGAAAAAAAGTTTTACTTCGCTTTTATTCTGTTTTGTTTGCCAGTGTTCTCCTAAAGCTGTAACTTGTGGGGAGACACCCTTCTATATATTAAGAAACGTGAAAAAAGTGAAACAATTTAGCACAGTTTGTGTATTTTACATTGGATTTACTGTAATTTTGCTAAGTGGTTTAAATAGAAAATGAGTGCTCATTCCTGTTGAGAGTAAATTTAGTGCTGGCTTGCAGGATTTGCTGATACCAAACCTTTTCACAAGGGTTTCAATATTGTTGTCGACGATTTTCCTGTTTGTCTAATAAGGGTGAGTCAGGTCCTCGGTCCAGAAGACCAGACTCACCCTCATTAGATTTATCTACCTGGATTACTGAGCATCAGGATGTTCTCCTGTTTACATTCAGTCTCCATGGAGATTTACATGGTAGGTGCTGAAAACAGTTTTGGACAGCTGGTAAAATGGTCAAAAACTAAAATACAATAAAGGCAGCCAAAGTAATAAACAAAAACAAAAAAATAAAAAAATAAAATCAACTAAGATGTTGAGAGAGTCTGACATCTTGGAAGGAAAATATCAATAAATGAAGGTTGAATCAAGAGTTTCACCGTGTTTTATTATATATAAATCTTTATTTATTTATTTTATATTTTAATTTTATATTATATTTTTGTTAAAGCACAATACAGAACAAGTTTAAAGGGTTGTTTTACTTCAATACATGGAATTTGTACCGGTATATGGAATGGATTGGAATATGATGTTAAAATTGCTCAGTCAATGTCTGTATTTAAGAAAATGATTAAGAATAGACTGTTGAAAAGTTATGTGTGAATGTTATAGATTTAAAATCTCTACAAATTAGTTATATTATTATGAGTTATAAATATGGTATATGGATACTTTTTGCTTAAATTGATTGTTTAAATTGAATTTTGTTTTTAAAAAGGGGCAGATATTATAAGATTATCTTCTTCTGCTTCCTTTCATTTTAAATTTGTTCTTTATTTCTCTATATCGTTCTGTAAATTTTATTTTTTGTTCTTTTATGTTTTAAACTTGAAATAAATAAATAATGTATATAATTTTGTGTCGCAGGCCTGCTCTGTTGGCAGCGGCTGAGAATTTCACCGTCCTCATCAAGAACAACATCAGATTTCCTGCCTTCAACTTTATCCGGTGAGACTGATTTAAACATTCTGATGGTTTTATCAGTTTTTTTATTATTGTGTTCTTCAGACTGGGCTCACACTAACTTACATGTCGTGACAGTATTTTCCCCCAGTTGAAGGTAAAAACCCGTAGTCTTGTAGCGTTTTCCTGCCAAATGAAAAGAACAGCTAAAACAATGGGGCGTGCGGCGTATTCGTTTGTGAATCCCTGACGTTGATTTATTTTCCAGACGGAACATCCTCCCAAAGATGGACGACTCATACCTGAGGAGCTGCAGCCGAGGAAACGACTCGCTCTGTCCCATTTTCAGGCTCGGGGACATCGTTTTAGAGGCCGGGGAGAAGTTTTCAGACATGGCAGTGGAGGTGGGGTCTGCTGCCTTTCCCTTACATCATGGATCCAAATTTAAAACACTTTAACCTTTCTCTGCATGGTCTGAATGTACAAACCAGATTCCAAAAAAGTTGGGACACTAAACAAATTTTGAATAAAAACCTGAATGCAATGATGTGGAGGTGCCAACATCTAATGTTTTATTCAGAATAGAACACAAATCACAGATCAAAAGTTTAAACTGAGAGAATGTTTCATTTTAAGGGAAAATATGTTGTTTCAAAATTTCATGGCGTCAACAAATCCCAAAAAAGTTGGGACAAGTCCATTTTTACCACTGTGTGGCATCCCCCCTTCTTCTTACAACACTCAACAGACGTCTGGGGACAGAGGAGACCAGTTTCTCAAGTTTAGAAATAGGAATGCTCTACATTCATGTCTAATACAGGCCTCTAACTGTTCAATCGTCTTGGGCCTTCTTTGTTGCACCTTCCTCTTTATGATGCACCAAATGTTCTCTATAGGTGAAAGATCTGGACTGCAGGCTGGACATTTCAGTACCGGATCCTTCTCCTACGTAGCCATGATGTTGTGATTGCTGCAGAATGTGGTCTGGCATTATCTTGTTGAAAAATGCAGGGTCTTCCCTGAAAGAGATGACGTCTAGATGGAGCATATGTTGTTCTAGAACCTGAACATAGTTCTCTGCATTAATGGTGCCTTTCCAGACATGCAAGCTGCCCATGCCACAAGCGCTCATGCAACCCCATACCATCAGTGATGCAGGCTTCTGAACGGAGCGTTGATAACAACTTGGGCTATCCTTGTCCTCTCTGGTCCGGATGACATGGCGTCCCAGTGTTCCATAAAGAACTTCAAATCGTGACTCATCTGACCACAGAACAGTCTTCCATTTTGCCACACTCCATTTTAAATGACCCCTGGCCCAGTGCAAACGTCTGAGCTTGTGGAGCTTGCTTAGAAATGGCTTCCTCTTTGCACTGTAGAGTTTCAGCTGCAACGGTGGATTGTGTTCACTGACAATGCTTTCTGGAAGTATTCCTGAGCCCATTCTGTTATTTCCTTGACAGTGGCATTCCTGTTTGAGGTGCAGTGACGTTTAAGGGCCCGGAGATCACGAGCATCCAGTAGAGTTTTACGGCCTTGACCCTTACGCACAGCGATTGTTCCAGATTCTCTGAATCTTTTGATGATGTTATGCACGGTTGATGATGATAACTTAAAAGTCTTTGCTATTTTACGCTGGGTAACACCATTCTGGTATTGCTGCACTATCTTTCTGCACAACAATGGTGGAATTGGTGATCCTCTTACCATCTTGGCTTCTGAGAGACACTGACACTCTGAGAAGCTCTTTTTATACCCAATCATGTTGTCAATTGACCTAATTAGTGTTAATTGGTCTTCCAGCTGTTCGTTATATGCTCAATTTCCTTTTTCCAGCCACTTATTGCTACTTGTCCCAACTTTTTTGGGATTTGTTGACACTGTGAAATTTTGAATCAACATATTTTTCCTTTAAAATGTTACATTTACTCAGATTAAACTTTTGATCTGTCATCTATGTTCTATTACGAATAAAATATTGACATTTGCCATCTCCACATCATTGCATTCAGTTTTTATTCACAATTTGTTTAGTGTCCCAACTTTTTTGGAATCCGGTTTGTAAAAAGCAGCAAAGCGCTTGTTCGTTTTCCTGTTTCCTTCTCGAGCCATTTGTTGAGGACAACTAAAGGCTCGAAAAGGAAATGAAACTAACCTAACATTTAGAAAAAAGAGGAAACTGTCTTTAGTTTGTGTGGATAAATGCTCAGTTCAGCATGTGTGTGTAAAATAAAAGAAAAAGTTCTGTTTTCACTTATGTTTTCACTTCTTAAGTTTCACTGTTTTCACTTCACACTTATATTTGCTTATTTATTGTAGAAGAGCCATATCACATGATAAAGTCAGTAGTTTTTCTAAAACAAGTAAAAATTGTTTGGAGTATTTTTATCCGATAACTGATTTGTAATATCTGATTTATTAGAAAGCTGTTTGTTCATCACAGTCCAGTAAACGTTGTGAGTTTTCTGTGATTCGGTCGTCTTTGTGTTTCTGCTGCTGACCACAGGGCGGTGTCATCGGCATCCAGATCAAATGGGACTGCAACCTGGACCGCTTCATGCAGCGCTGCCTCCCCAGATACTCCTTCAGGCGTCTGGATGAGAGCGAGGGCAACGGGACGCTGTACCCCGGCCTCAACTTCAGGTGACGAGGGTCAAAGGTCAACTTTGTGTGTATGCTTCAGTCAGGACTAATGTAGAAACCATGAAATATGATGGTGATAATCCCCAGAATCCTCTGCTGGAGAAGAGTCAGATCTGATGTGAATCAAACCGCTTTATAAAGAAACCCGCTGTTCTCCGGTCAGGTTTGCAAAGTACAACACGGTGAACGGGGTGGAGGAGCGCACGCTGTACAAAGCCTTTGGGATCAGATTCGATGTCATAGTGTTTGGACAGGTGAGAGTTTTTTGTATTTTTTCACTGAGCTGGACCGGTTGTTTATAACAATCAATCAATCAATCAATCAATCACCTTTATTTAACCAGGTAGAGCCCGTTGAGATCGAGATCTCTTTTACAAGGGTGACCTGGTCAAGTGGTCAGCAGCACACGTCACATTGGCAATAGGCATTTGCACTTATCAAAAGAAAATAAAGAAAACTACAATCACAGTAAACAGATGTTGACAGTTCAAAACCAACAGGATAAATAACAACTGGACGCTTCTCATCAGACCAAATCCAATCGATTTTCATTATTAAACACATTTAAAACACGCTGCGTGGAGTTTGCATGTTCTCTCTGTGCATATGTGGGTTTTCTCAAGTTTCCTCCCAAAAAACATGCACAGGTTTTAATAATAACTAGACGCACGCCTACAAAGATGTCAACTGATCAACATTAGCAAACACAAATAGTAGGGGTGCAGGAAAAAAAATCTATTTTAAAAATAATCTAGATTCTTAGTCCTGGCGATTCAGAATCGATTCTAAAAGCCCCAAAATCGTTTTTTTTTTTTTTACATTAAAACCCAAAAGATAAAGAAAATAAAACCATATCTCATAGTATATGAAAGAATACATAAAATGAAAGGTGGCAGAAAGAAGAAGAAATCTGACCCGAACCAGTGACCTCCAGGACCCGATAAGGATAAAGCGGGTAAAGATGATGGATAGATGGCTTTTGTTGAAAAGATTTACCAAACAAATCTTTTAAACAAAATCCATCCATACACATTTGAAACATGGATGAATGCAATATGATTTTGAAGTCTATTTTATTTTGAGTTAAATGTTTATGCTGAAATCTTTGTTTACGTTTGTATTTTGAATTATTTGTGATGGACTGGAGACATGTCCAGGGTGTCCCCTGCCTCTCGCACAGTGACTGCTGGATATAGGCACCAGTGACCTCCGGGACCCGATTAAAGCTGCTGCATTCTATTCATATACCCATCTGCTCACAATTCAGCCTGCTGTATTTATACTGTATTATTTGACATTATTAATGTTTGCTACAAGCATACATTATTGTTTTAAATAAACGTTTTATTTGTTTACATTATTGTTTAATCTTTTCATGATTTCAATTGAAAATTGTTTCAGAATCGGAAATCGATTCAGAATCGGAAATCGATTCTGGAAAGAAAATCGTTTTAGAATCGAAAATCAAATTTTAATTGAATCGGTGCATCAAAAATCGGAATCGAATCGATTCTCCAGACACTGAGAGATTTGCACCCCTACTGATAGTTTTTTTTCCCTTGTACCTAAAACAAAAATAATTCACACAAGACAACAAAGTGAGATTTTGAACGGAGCTTTTTGCAAAAAGGGACGTCACAGCAAACACCCTGAAAACGCTTACCGTGAACTTCAAATTCTTGTTGCTTTCTGCTCGTCTTTTATTTAGCAGTAAGTGGGAGTGGAAAGCATGACACAGCAGAGAAAAACAGGATACATCAACTTCTGTCATCATAAGATAAGTGTTGGCAGAACAATTGGGACATTCTGCAGTTTAGAACAAAAGTTCTTCTCAGATAAATATTTCATACGGTGTTTAGACAGTTCCGGCGTGACCAATACTCCTTTTGTCAGCATTACACGCACATCATGATAAACAATCAAGTTTGAACAGATGGAGTGTTTTTAAAATGATAAAACTCTCACAGTTACAACTCAGTCAGTTTAGCAGATTTGCGCTGAGTTTTGGTGTGGTGGTAGCTGAGAGTTATCCCCGACTCAAACTCTGAGTGCTAACGATCCTCGTTTAAAACTTTGGCATGCAAGGCAGCAGGCAATATGCATTTCTTCAAATAATTCTAGTTTAATTTTTATTAAATACCTTAATTTTATTGTACATGAGTGTTTAAAACTGGATGGATTTATGTGAGATTTTATTTTATTTTATTTACTTTTTTAAAAATTGTATTGTATGTATGTATATACAGTATACAGGTAATCACCGACTTACGAGCGCATCGACATACGAGGTTCCGGACTTACGAGCTCACTAACGAACAGTAAATTTGTAAAGAACATACAGAAAATACAGCACTTTTATGCGTTTTTAGATGAAAGTGTGTTAGCTAAACATTTGGAAACAAGTTTCTGAGCATGTTTATGAACTAGTATGAACGTTTGTGTTGAAAAACGAGTGTTCGTAGTAGCGCTAGCATAAATTTTCCGACTTACGACCGAAAATCCGGACTTACGAGCGACACGTGTTTCGGGTTCCGACATACGAGATTTCGTGTTACGAGATAGTTGTAGGAACGGAACTCGCTCGTAAGTCGGGGATTACCTGTATATATATTTTTTTTGTTTAGTTTTTTAAAATTGTCATGTTTTTAAATGAAATGAATAAAATTTTCTAAAAAAAAAAAAGATTCTGAAGGGATTAACGGTTTCTAGCAATCTGATTTATCTATTAATTTATTTGTACTGAATGTAGAAATATGTACCCTGATGCATGCTCAAGAAATATAGTAGAAATATGTCCAAATAATTTGCGTTATTTAGGAATCTGAATGTGCTATGGGGGGGAAAAATAATCAAATGAATAAATCTGTTCCAGCACTGAGAGTCCACATGTAATCCAACTGAATCTGTAACATTTTGAATGTGGTTTTATAGTTTAAGACAATTATTGATAAGAAGTATCGCAGAACCATCTCCAGCTTCAACTTGATTTGTTTCAGTGTTTTCACCCTCATGGAGCCTCTGCGGCTCTGAAGGAGGAACAAAAAGTGTGATTTTTGTTTTTCAGGCGGGGAAGTTCAGCTTCATTCAGCTCGTCATCTACATCGGCTCAACGCTGTCGTACTACGCTCTGGTGAGAAGCACGCACATGCACACACACAAACACACACACACACGTGTCCATTCATGCTGCAGCACTCCGTGTTAAAACCCAACCTTTTAATGTTTCTTTCATTTTCAGACAGAGCGGAGTATTCTGTTTATAAACTGGAACTAAATGCACAAAATGTTTTACTCGATCATTTAATCGAAACATCATTGTGAAAATTTAGAGACTTTTCAGGATTTTTGTTTATAATTAGCTGCTAAGAACCAACCGCTGTCAGAAAAGCAAAAGCAATTTTGAAAAAGTTGGAAATATTTATGAGTGCAATTAAAGCTGACGGAGTCTAATTAAAGTAAATAATAATTTAATTGATTAAATATGAAGTTATGATGGCGAATCTGGAGGTTTCTAAAGCCTCTGGCAGGAATTTTTTTTATTAAATTAGTCAGTAGTTTTCAAATAATTCATAATGTTCAAGTTATAGGTGGTTGTTTTATTGTTTGTAGATCATTTTATGTTTCTGCCACACACCTTAAAAAGTTCTCACAGAATTATAACTTATTTAGTTATTTTCTAAACCTTGAAATATTTTCTAATGACTTTTTCCACTTCTCTAAATACAACAAATAAATGTGTGACATTAAATTTGAGTCGTAGACGGTTATTTAAGTGATGTGACATGATGGTTTCCTGCCTGTTTGCCTGCAGACGACAGTGTTCCTCGACTGGCTGATTGAAACCAGCTGTTACGCTGCAGAATCGGGACAGAACTACTCTGAGAGGAAAGTGGAGTCAGTCCAGGACAATCAGCAGGTGATCAATGCTTCGACGTGGCTCTGTGTCGTTTGTCGACAAACTGTTTACGAGCGTTTGTGCTGCAGCGCGTCCTCTGCGTGTCCTACGTTGACGAGAAGAAGCTTCGTCTGGTGAAGAGATCTCACAAAAAGAGTCTTCAGGACGTCAAACCCATGTCCGTTCTGCCACGCAAGGTGACCCCAAAACACTGGAAAAAACAAGCCATCACAAAGATGAGCTAAACGTTAGTCTGGTAGTAGCTGAGAGTCATCCCCACCGCATACTTTGAACACCAACACATCAACGTCACACAGCAGCAAAAAGCTATGAGAACAGTCAAAATGTTTTTTTGTGTGTTTTTTTCTTGATTCCATGTTTTGCTCCTCACAACTTATTTTAATGTGATGCTAAATTACATTCTTCTCTAAAGTGGAGAAATTCCAATTAACACGCTTTTAATTGGTTTCAATTTCATCCACAGCTGGTTATTGTCAAAATTAGTGACAAATAGCAGGCACATAATAAGACATGTATAATAAGCACACTCTCCTGGGCTTTGTTTTTAACAAACATACGGCGTAGAAACGTTTAAATGCCTGGTCTAATTAAACATTTTGGACAACTTTACCATACCATTTTATTTATAGAGCACTTTAAACAGCGACAAGGCCAACCAAAGTGCTGTACAAACAAACAAACAAACAACAGGCAATGCACACAATGAAGTACAAAAAATAGACATAAGAACATTGCAGATTATAAATAAAATGACCAAACACAGATCATCTGGTGTTGAAAGCAACAGAATAGTAATGGGTCTTTAAACAGGATTTGAAAACTGAGAGGGAGGGGGCCTGTCTGACGAGCAGAGGTAACTCATTCCAGAGTCTTGGTCCTGCTACAGAGAAGGCCCTGTCATCTCTGAATTGAAATTGAAATTGAAAAGCTGCAACGGAAGTGCTCCAGACCACTAGGGGCAGTCGAACAAAAAAGAAGTCTTGACGCAGCGTATACTATCTGTACTTCTGGAACTGAAACTTCACGGAATTTCATTCATTCAAAAAGTACCTGGTCCGCTGACCTCAGAGCACGTGGTGGAGCATAAGGGTGTATTAAATCAGAGAGATAGGCGGGGGCGAGACTGTTCAGCGATTTGTAGACATACAAGAGAATTTTATCCAAAGTCATCCAGCCTACCTCCCTTTAGGAAGAAAAATACCCTTTAGCTTAAAGTCCATGACCCACCATGTTTTCAAATTGCATCGCCATTAATATTTAGAAGTTAATTAAATAATAATACAGGAGCGTTTATTGATATTGTAGAGAAATAACGGTAAATGTGTCATTTCATGATTTAAACCAGATTTTAGCAGCAGCTCCAAGCAAAATCTGCCCCTCTCCATATATGGGCATTGACATCACTGAAGTATCCGCCTTGAATGCAGGCGGAGTTATAACAAGCATGCATGAACGTAGCTTCCTTATTTATGACCAGAGTAGTTACGAATAAAACTAATAAAAACGATGTGTTGCCTAGTTCTGCAGCAATACCTCGAAGGATGGCGTTAGTGTTCATTATTTACCCAAAATCAAAAGGATTCATAATGGATTTATAAAGTGGAGAAGGCTTGCACCTCGACAGTTGGGTGGTGGTTTTGCGGGTAAGACTTTTGCTCAATTTAATTTTTGACATCAGAACAGAATGAATAATAGAGCAGGCTTTTAAATGTACCATAGTTTGGTAATATTCACGCCACTTTTTCATGAAAATCTTTAAGGGGATTTAAACTGGTAGAGCGGTGTGTGTCTGCTGTTTGTAACCGCGCGGGTGACTGTGTGTCTGCGGCAGCTGCAGCGGGTTAGCGGCTGATTAAAAAGTTCCATCCATCCATTTTCTTCCGCTTATCCGGGATCGGGTCGCGGGGGTAGCAGCCTAAGTAGGGAGGCCCAGACTTCCCTCTCCCCAGCCACTTGGAGCAGCTCCTCCGGGGGAATCCCAAGGCGTTCCCAGGCCAGCCGAGAAACATAGTCCCTCCAGCGTGTCCTGGGTCTTCCTCTGGGTCTCCTCCCGGTGGGACATGCCCGGAACACCTCACCAGGGAGGCGTCCAGGAGGCATCCTAACCAGATGCCCGAGCCACCTCAACTGGCTCCTCTCGATGTGGAGAAGCAGCGGCTCTACTCCGAGTCCCTCCCGGATGACTGAGCTTCTCACCCTATCTCTAAGGGAGAGTCCAGACACCCTGCGGAGAAAACTCATTTCAGCCGCTTGTATCCGAGATCTTGTTCTTTCGGTCATAACCCAAAGCTCATGACCATAGATGAGGGTGGGAACGTAGATCGATCGGTAAATTGAGAGCTTTGCCTTTTGACTCAGCTCTCTCTTCACCACGACAGACCGGTACAGCGCCCGCTTCACTGCGGACGCTGCACCTATCCGCCTATCGATCTCACGCTCCAGTTTTCCCTCATTCGTGAACAAGATCCCGAGATACTTAAACTCCTCCACTTGGGGCAGGACCTCCTCCCCGACCCGGAGAGGGCATGCTACCCTTTTCCGGCTCAAGACCATTAAAAAGTTCTAAAAAATAAAAAAAAACAGGGAGCGCTGGTCCTGAACCCACAGCCCACCAGGAAATATTTAGAACCTCGTGCAGCCACGTAGGACACGAGTTTAACTCTCACTCTCATAAGCCTCCATCACGAACTCACGCCGTGCCTTCTGAATGGAGCCTGTATTGACGTCACTCCAAACTTAAGCAATCTTCGGCGGGGTTTCCGGATGCTTCCGGGACTCCCTTTTTTATTTTTTTACACTCGCCTGGCTCAAATGCAAAAATGAAAATAGACATCATATTCTACTACAGTAATTGTCCAATATGGTGAATTGTTACTGTCACGGTGGGTGTTGTCCTTTAAAGGTTCTTATAGAGAGGACGTTTTTAACTGAACAAAAAGTGTAGTTCATGTTTAAAGAATTATAGAAGTGAGTAAATCATTTCCTCTTCGTAGGAATGAAAATCTACGTTAAAAAAAAATCAATTCAGACTGTGAATAAAACTGAACCTTAAAGAACAACAGTTTCTATCAACACTACAGATTTTAATATTTACAGTACTTCCTCGATTATTGCAAAACATCCCCGCAATAAGTGGAAAAACTGCAAAGTCAGAACTCTATTTATTTTAGTATTTTTATATTTTAAGGATTTAGAAACTCTTCCCACACTCTTGCAATGTTCTAAACTCTTAAACCTACATAATTTAAACAGCATAGGTAGATGTACTGCAACATTTTATACGGGTACTCGCCAGCCTTGGTCCGGTTCCGGTCGGCTCTCTGCAACCGTTGAGCACCAGACGCTCTTGGAGTCGTACCTTCGGAGAACCAGCGCAAAACCACATAATGGTCCTGATCGAGTCCAAATAATCCTGAGGGATCCAGGTGAAACGAGTCCCAGTGAGTTCTGGAGAAAACATTGGACCTCCGAGCAACGCCTCCCCGCTCGACAGGCTTCATGGGCCGACAAGCAGCTCTCAGACTGACCGATGAGGCTGGAGGTGGTTCTGGTCCGGTCCAGTTCTGATCGGCTCTCTGCGTCCACTGAGCGCTGAAGTCACTATGAGTCAAACTTTTTAGTCCGGTTTGGGTCAGATTAGAACTTTCCCACCATTTGAGCAGAAAGCAGCAGGCGGAAGCACTGTTGGCTTCTGGGTAATGTAGTTCTTTTGGACTGGTGATGCAGTACAGGTAGTCCTCGACTTACGACGCCCTCGACTTGCGACGTTTCGGACTTACATTATCTCAAATTTTTTATTTATTTATTTATTTAAATAAACAGTTTAAAAATAATAACACAGTTTTTAAAGATGGAGTGAGTTGAATTGTCTCCCTCCTCCCTAGCAGGCTCCATTCACATAAAGGGGGCTAGCTATGTATGTGCTCCGACTTATGGCGATTTCGTGTTAAGTGCGTAGGAACAGAACTTGTTCGTAAGTCGGGTAGTCCCAGATAGTCCCCGACTTACGAACGAGTTCCGTACCTACGGGCCGTTCGTAAGTCGAAAATGACGTAAGTCGGATCACATACAAATGTTTATTTATTTATTTAAATAAATAAATGTACAGTACTGTACAGTCACCAAGCACTTAGTCTATCCTAACACAGTTTTTAAAGATGAAGGAGTGAGTTGAATTGTCTCCCATTCACATAAAGGGAGCTAGCTCCATTTATGTGAATGGAGCCTGCTAGGGAGGAGGGAGACAATTCAACTCACTCCTTAACTGTGTTAGGATAGGCTAAGTGCTTGGTAACTGTACAGTACTGTACATTTATTTATTATTTAAAAAAAAAATTAATTTTTTTATTTTTAATGAGATGCGTGACGTAAGTTCGAAACGTCGTAAGTCGGGGGCGTCGTAAGTCGAGGACTACCTGTATAGGCTTATTGAAAGAAAACTACAAAATGGCGGCACCTGTCCGAAGTTTTTTTTTTCCATAATTTTTTTTATCTGTACAGTCCCAATCACGTGCGTAATATAAAAGTTGACAATTGTTGAAAAACCGCAAAAGAGCGAGTCTGCGAAAGTCGAACCGTGAAGTAGCGAGGGACTACTGGATTATCCAAAACTGGAGTGAAGATATGTCTGTGGTGAAGATATGTCTGTGGTGAAGATATGTCTGTGGTGACATTAAGACAGTTTTAAGGTTTTTAATTCTTTCTTTGGCTGTTTGGTTCTGGTTTGGGTGCTTCAGATTTATTGAACAGATGTCTCTGTCCTCTCAGGAGGACGCAGGACACATGAGAGCCGTCCTCTGCCTCCTACAGCTGCATGCCGGTGTGGACCCCGACGCTCGGCCTCCCCTCGACTGCAAACCGGACCAGAACCCGACGCATCGTCGTCCAGCGTGGTGTAAATGTGACTGCTGCTCTCCCTCCTCCGTCCTGCAGGAGCAGCTGTGCTGCAGGCGGAGCGATGGCGTCTGCATCACCTCTTCTCCTCTTTTCCAGCAGCTCGTGTTGAGTCGCTCGCTGCTGGAGGCCGTCCTCCTGTACCAGGAGCCTTTGTCTCCTCCTGTTGGCGGGGCTCAGACCGCCCCCCTGCGCCACTGCGCCTACAGACTTTACATCAGCTGGAGGTTTGGGGTCCCACCTGCTGACACACACCCGTTCATCCCCAGCTGCAGCGTTTGGAGGATCAGGAAGGAGTATCCGAGCCTGAACGGACGGTACCGAGGCTTCACACCCGCCACGGTGGCCCCCAGTACCACGGGTCAATGAAGGGAGGAATTTCCACATTAAAGACTGACACCTACTGACCTGCTTACAGTGTGTTTGTTAAACCAGATTAACAAAACAAGAAATGCAGAAACATTGAATTATTATTTTATTATTATTTATTTATTTCATCTTGAACAGTTAATTTTTTTAAACAATACCATAAACAAATAAAAATTTAAATATTTCCACCAAAATATTCTGGAAACAAAACAAAAATGTTCAAAAAGGGAACAGGAAGAAGCAATGGCTTATCTAGTCCTGTCCCTAAACTTTAATACACCTTCTGAACCAAACCAGATTCGTAAAATTAATTAAGAACACACAAACAAACAAACACAAAGTGTGGACCAAATTAAAATTTGTAGGCAGAAGCACAAGCGTATCACACCTTCACTTTGTTATACATCAAAATCAAATCAGCACAATATTATCCTGTATATTTGTTTTTTTCAAACATATCAACAAATTCCAGCTAAACAAGCTCATTTAAAAAAAGGAAAAGCAGGGAAAAAAAACAAAAAAAAAACACTCAAGTCCTATTATATTTGTTTAGTAAATTATTTGTATATGTTTTGTTTTTATTTAAAGATTGAAAAACACAGTTGAAACCTTCTACAACTATTCCACACCTGAATCCCTCTAACTGAAGTACAGTTGTTTTTAATATTTGTCCTAACCTTTGTTTTTTGTTTTTTAAATAAACCCTTCTCTCGTAAATCAGTTTTTCTCTTTAATTTTGAACCACTTTTGTATACAGCTTGGAATGAGTTTATTATAGGCTTTGTACATAATCAGTGCTGTTCTGAGTTCAACTAAGTTGTAAAATTTTAAAATATGCGATGTAAGAAATATCTCATTAGTTGGATGAAAGTAATCAGAGGCAGTTATAATTCTGATAGCTTTCTTCTGGAGCATGTAAACTGGTTTTGTGTTAGTTTTATACGAGTTTCCCCATATCTCAACACAATAATTCACGTATGGAAGTTTGAAACAACAGTATAACAAGTAAATGGATTTTTAATTTAGGAGAGGTTTTGTTTTATTCAGTATTGCAATAGTTTTTGACATTTTGGCCTTAACATTATCAATATGAGCCTTCCAATGCAATTTGTAATCAAGTATCACCCCCAAAAATCGGATTTCATAAACTCGTTCTATTTCAATACTGTTTATCATGAGTTTGAAATTATTTTGTATTTTCTTGTTACTAAATATTACAAATTTTATTTTATGACATTGCTCAGCGTGAATTTGTCGGTTTGTGTTTGGTTTGACGACGAGAGTGAAAACTTCACCAAACCAGTAAACCAGTAACATTGTCGAACATCACCTGTGGAGTTCCTGAGCTGCTCAGCTGCAGCTTTGTCTGTTCTTTAAAAACGTTTAAAAAGCCAAAATAAATCCTGATCAGACTCCGAGATTATTATATTGTTTTAATACAAGGTGATTCACTATCACTTTAGCTGTAGTTTGGGTCTGTTTCCTGTGTACATCCCACATTCTGACAAAAACAGACGGGTGCCTTTTAAAAATACTTTTATAAAATACTTTTTAAAATACTGTACAGTATTTGAGATCTGAAGCATTGTTTAGTTTTTACAGCCTGCAACCCTTCGGTGGAGTAAAGGAAGATTAAACTGGTTTAATGTATAGCTCCGACACATTCAGGAACTTGTACATAATTAATGTTTTCTCATCTCCAGTCTGGGTGTTTACTGCCTCCACTGAAAGTGAACATTAATGGTTTGGTGGCAAGTTTTACAACTACTGAGCTCGAGTTTGGTGTGATAGTAGCTGAAACTGATCTCCCAACTCACATTTGCCATTGACAATCTGAAGTCAACACTGTTGGCAAAATATCTCACAAACCACCAGACAGATTTTAATGAAGCATTGTGAATTATGTCGATGCAGGAGATGGATCATTTATTTAACAGAATCATAAAATTACATCAAACATGTATGCAACGGATTGGTTCTGATCAATTTTCATATAAACTTAATGTCGACAGATTCAATTTTGGAACAACAGAACAAGTAATGAGATGACATATTACTTTATATCTGTAGGCAAATATTTCTTAACGTTCTGGCAAGAATAAGTTTAAGAAGAGGTTTTAGCATGAGTAGAAAAGATGGAGGATATAAAGGAAGTTGGAGTCAGGGAGTTATCTTGGGAAGATGTGTTGCAAACCAAAGTTCGGCACACTTTCCGGCAGACGCTCGCTAGCCGTCGGTACACTTGGAAAAACATCCGATGACTCGTTACCTTCAAAGATGATCAGTCTCCTCGGGTCCAGTAGTCCGTTTTTTACCGTTTCAGTGTTTCCGGACGTTTGCGTTAATCAGACAAGAATAGCGGCATTTCCTGCTTGATTTTCAGAATAAAAGTATTCCTTGAGAGGAAAATTCATTCAAAAGTGGAGCTGTACGCTATGTTCGGGTTGTAACGGCGACAGACTGACAACCCTAGCTGATGGACGAGTCTTTGATGCTTGACTAACGTCCAAACAGCTCTTCAGGAGAAATTTTACATTTCAAACTCTCCAGCAAGACTGAAGAAGAAGCAGGAAGTCAGAGCTTTTACTGGGAGCTTGACCCAGTTCTTAGTCCTTCCTGATTGGCCAGTGGTACAGGAAGGAGGAGTGAATGTGACATCAGAGGAAGAGGTCAAGAGGTTAGATTATGTCAGAAAGAGAAGGATCATGGCTGCGTCTCAATTCAGGGGCTGCATCCTCATGAGGACCCAGCCTAGCTGGGCCGAGTAGGCCACGCACTCAAAAGGCCGGGTGGGCTGAGCGAAACTGCTGAAATGGGACGGTCTAGCCTTCAGGTTTACCGGCATTGAAGTGGGTGGGGCGTTCTCTTGAAGTGGGTGGGAAGTTCTTGTGTGCCGCTTGGTGTGTGTGGAAAGAGAAGGGACGCCGCTAAAATATATTAGTTAGCTGAATACATGTATATATATTAGTGTTTCTGAGTTTACTGTTTGTTAAGAATTGATTACAAATCAGCTTATAAGGGGGATCTGTTAAGACCTAGAGTGGACCCACAAAATGCAAGCTGTCGAGTAGCTCAACTGGTTAATCAACCTGCGATTGGTGCAGAGACACTTTTCTCGAAGCTGGTTCGAATCTCACTCGGTACGGTTAAAACTTATTTTACGTTTGTCTTTTATTGGATAAAAAAATGAGGACTGAGATTAAAAGGAAGGAGTTTGTGAAACTCCTTCTTTTTTTTATCCAATAAAAGACAAACGTAAAATAAGTTTTAACCGTACCGAGTGAGATTCGAACCAGCTTCGAGAAAAGTATCTCTGCGCCAACCGCAGGTTGATTAACCAGTTGAGCTATTCGACAACTTGCCTTTCACAGGTCCACTCTGGGTTTTAAAAGATTGCCCCTCAGAAAATCCTTGCTACGCACGTGTAAAATAATCTGATTTGTAATCAGTTCTTCAAAAACAGTAAACTCAGAAACACTAATATACTGTATATTCAGCTAACACATTTTTTTTAGTAATTTCTGTAGTAAAATTTTAATGAGATATATTCGAGCTGAGGTTGTTTGAGATGACTAAATAAAGGTTGAATGAATATTCGCGCTGAGATTGTTACAGAACGAGCTCAGCAGTCCAGTCCTGCCCCTGCACGCAGAAAGTCCCACCCCCCCCGCGAAATCTCTGCTGGCGCTATGAATTCTGGGATAGCCTCCGTCTTGAAGGATTCACGAATGCATCCTTCGATTTCGGCAGGAAGTAGGCCGCATTCCTCGGCCGCATGAGGAGGAGTCTTCGAATTGGGACAGTCCTCCGCGCGGGGCAATGACGTATGCGGCCGACAAATGCGCACTCATGAGGATGCAGCCCCTGAATTGAGACACAGCCAAAGTGTTTAGTTTTAGGTGCCAGCATTTTATGATAAAGCTGATTAAAAAACTCTCTTAACACTTTAAACAACACTGTTGACCTGTCACTTTGATTAAAAACAACGTTATTCAATTATCAACAATATTGAAACTCATAATAACATAACAAGAGATTATTCTCCTGATTATTAATTAGGACAAAAATAAAGAGTCTCTTGTTGACTGATTAGTGTCCTGAATTCAAACCAAATGAGATAAACAGTGTCACTGTATCTTCACTGCAGGTTTCAGAGAAAAAGTGCACCATTACACATTCAATAAGAGGATGTTCAGCTGTTAATTCCAGTTTGAATTAGAACAAAGTCTTTGACTATCAAACATTGAATTCAATATGCTCACTTAACACAAGGTTATTCATTTGATATAATTGAATTAACACACAAAGTAAAAGAATAAGAGAGTCTCTTGTGATTTAATTTGTGTCTTGATTCAAATTAATAAAATAAAACGGTGTTAATGTCTGTTTCACTGAGAGGATCAGTGAAAAGGTGTAAATCCAGCTCCGAGGTGAAGGTGTATCACTACACTCAAATAATTAATTGGATGTGCATCTACCGCTGGCTGACATTTGGAGTCCGCCCAAAAGATGGCCGCCACAGCTAATGCTCATTATCGGCAAAAAAATGGCTGACGCACCCACATAACGAATATTGAGGTAAAGTTTATGTGGTAGTAGCTGAGTCATCCCCAGCACATCTACCAAGATGTGCATGTGATGGCCATCTTGAATTATAACTCCTGAAAGGCGATAAGCTCCTTTAATGAATGCGAGGCTTTTAGTTTTGCTCTGTTTACGACCTTTTATAATGTTTTCTTGACACTGATCAGCGATGGTTTTTGCTGAAATTAGATCGGCCTCAGGCGCATGGTTCATGAAGGGGAAAGCCCGCCTGCTGCCAGCAGCAATTATCTTTTACATTCTGTGTCTGCGACTAATGTCTTAACATGAGCAGACACACAAACAGGCCACAGTCGAACGGCTTTATAGGAGGCTGCTTAGTGTCAGAAAATCTCGTGTTGACCGTGCAGCAACACGGGAGACCAAAAAAATAAATAAAATAAACTAATTGCATCACCTTCACCTGTTTTCTATTCTCTCTGTGTTTCTGTGATCCTGCAGCAAAATGTGTTGAACAAAAAAAAAAGGTCAAAGTCACAAGTTTTCTGATGAAGTGCATGAACCAGTTGAAAGAGATTTTTAAAGTTTGTCCAGAGATCATGAAATCCATCTGAACTAGATTTTTATTTTTCCACTTTAAACTAGGTTAAAAAATATCTAATAGGGATGTGCACATGACTTGAAACTTCTTCACCAGCAGAATCGCTGCAGGAATCGTTAATAAAGAACAAGAAATGAAGAAAGCAGCACTTTTGGACAACATGCGCATTGCCTGCTTCCTTGTTTCAATCAAAGATCTGTCTGTGCTCAGACTGTATGATGAGGATGACTCCCAGCTACCACCACATCAAATTTTAGCTCAGCTTCTGTAAAACTTATACTGTTTTCTCTGAATACTAGTCTGTCAGGGCTTTCATTCTTTATAAAAATACCTCTGTGTGGTGTTTTAACCAAACAAATGGGATCCAAGCCACTTCATTAATTATTGACCTCAACAGAATTAAATTCAAGCCACTGATGCTCCAAATGGAGTGACATCTGTCTCTGCAGGCTGCAGTTTGAACTTATAAAGGCTCCTGATGTTCTCAGGGATATCGACCGCACCTCACTCGTGTTCCACTTGAACTGTCGATCATGTCTTCTTCTGTTCTGAAGTTTGAATTAACACTAAAAGACACGTGGTGCTGTTTGGCCTCCTTCTTAAAGGCAAATCTCAACTTATCAGGTCAAAACCTGCTGTTTTACAAATGCAACTGATTTTTTTTAGAATTAAAGAACTTGTTATATACCGTATTTTCCACCGTTGCACCACCCTATAAGTCGCATCAGTCCAAATATGTCTAATAAAGTAGAAAAAAATCCATAAATATATCACTTTGCTGTTTAAGTTGCATCTATTATGCGTCATCGCTGACAACCCGGAAATGTGGGCAAGTGTTGTGCCAAAAATGGATTGGCTGCCAAATGGCGACCGCGGGAGCTTGCATGGGAGGACTTGCTGTGCATTTCTTTGAAATTTAACAAGATAGCCACCTAAAAACAATTGTTTGTTTATAAATCAGAGCAAAGGTGTGTCTCAGTCTAACATTTCCTTAATAAATGCACTTTGATGGTCAAATCAACTGCATTTCAAAAGCCAATATGGAGAAGTATGCAGGGGAGGACTCGCTGTGCATTTCTTTGAAGTTTAACAAGATAAGCACCTAAAATAATTGTTTGCTCAACTTTGTAGCAAAAGTGTGTCTCAGTTGAACTTTTACTTAAAGGAGAAATCAAATCAAATCTCAAAAAATCGATATAACAAGAATTTCATTTAGTAAACAACACACATAAACATACTTAGCTTTTTTCAAGTCAGTAGCTTAAAGAAATTGTTTTTTTTTTAAACGTTTTTCCTGCTAAATTCCGAAGTCTGGAGGTCAGGAAGGAAATGACGCATATTTGAAGGAAATGACGCATATGTGTCATCCGCGCTACTTTCTAAATAACACTGAAGCTACAAACCCATCATTACTGTCCTCCTGTCTGTCGTTTAAAATGGAAGTAGAAGACATTTTTGAATTTAAAGAAACGTAGGAACACCTAGTGTGGGTAATGGATTTACAACCATATCAGTTTGAACCTGAACCGACAGCTGGATCTCTGAATTCTGACGAGTCCAATGACAGAGTTGGCTACGTGGAATGGTAAGAATAAAAATTATAGCAAATATGTGTCTGAGCTGAACTTTTCTTTAATAAATGAACGTAATTGTGAAATGAGCTAGATTTAAAAATTTGTTTTTGCTAGCTACGTCTGATGAAACAAAACGTGCACGCGCAGCACCATACATGCAGTAGCAGCAAACAGAGCTGCATGTACCAGTGTTTTAATTTTAGCAGGATAAACACCTAAAAAAAATACATTTGTTAGCTGACTATTTTTAAGAGTGTGTCTCAGTTTAATTTTTGTTAATAAATGATTACAAATCAGCTTATTTTAGCACGTAAATAACACCGAGCGCGCACCCGTAGACAGCATTTCCGCTTTTCAGCGCAAGCTGACTTTCATTAAAATTTAACTACAGAAACGCCTAAAAAAATTTGTTAGCTGACTTTTTTTAAGAGTGTGTCTCAGTTTAATTTTTGTTAATAAATGATTACAAATCAGCTTATTTTAGAATGTAAATAACACCAAGCGCTCACCCGTACATATCTCTGGAACTGCTCATTTTAGGAGGATCTAAGTATCAAATTTTTTTAATTTTTTTTTTTTTTACAAATCAGCAATGTAAAAAAGGTGTTCTTGAGGTAATTATGACCAAATGTAACTTAATTGTCATTTTGATGTGATGAAATGTTTTTTGTTTACAATATAAATGAAGCTACACTACTGTATGAGGGACGACCGTGGCCCGACCTACGTCATACCTGGGAGCAGGCGGGGGGAGGGGGGTCAAAAACACCGGATGTGATTTTTTACACTTTGCAAATGCTAAATTTGAGTTAAGATGAAATTTTTGACTTGTGAAAATTTCTCAACAAGCTTATTTTATGCTTTTCATTAGACTACTATTAGCTTAAAAACACTTTTCATTTCTCCTTTAATAAATGCACTTTAATGGTCAGATTAGTTGCATTTCTCCAGGGCGGTGCAGTGAAATGAAGCTGATTCGACGTTTGCTCCAGGCGAGCTGGACAAAGGTGGCAAAATATGGCAAGCTGATTGTGTCATTAATAGCCACTTTTACCTATTACATGACACAACGGCATGTCATACTACACGAGAGTCATCTAGTGGCTGAAAACGGTAGTGTTCAATGTTTTCAGTCAGAATGAATGAAAACGATCATATAGCAGCCAAAAAAATGTTTTATAAATATGGGAGGAAACATAAATAAGTCGCTTCGGCCTATAAGTCGCAGGGCATGCACATTATACAAAAAACTTATAGGCTGAAAAATACGGTACAGTTTGCACAAGCTTCAAAGTTCTGGTGTTTTTTTACACGGATCATTTCAAACCAGATATTTCAAAGTAAACATACAAAGTAGATTTGGGGCAACTGGATGTAATCTAGTCTGAGCACAATGTTTAGGTTTGTGTTGAGCAGATTTTTTTAATTTCTATGAAATGATAAACACATTTTAACGATGATTATAGATTTCTTACCGTACTTGTCTCTCTCGACTTTAATGCCAGAGTTTTAAAACTGAGGAGGAAAAAAACACGAGAAAAAGTTTCTTTGAGTTTGTTTTAAAACTTGGGATGTTTTTATGGTCTGCATAGACGAAAATTATAGCTAGACTAAATTTAGATAAATATTAATTGTTTAAAAAATATATCTTTAATAATAAAAATATTTGAGGAAAATAACAAATTAGACTTGTGGTTTTGGTAAATTTGCAGATCAGAAAGTGGATGAGAAATAAGCAGTGAGGCGTTTTAAGGCTCGTTTCTTTCTTTTGGACTGAAGTTTCACCTCTCGGCTTTATGTCCGGGTGTTAAAAATAAAAAAATAATAACATTAAATCACTTACTTGAAGGAATGCATAGATATATCTCCCACTGCCTATCGTGCCAAGGCTTTAAACAGTTCCTGTTATGCTGAAAAATAACGGAGTTGCAGCCGTTTTTAGTGAAAACTTGTAAAAACTCTGATGATCACCTGAGAGCATGTGGATAACTCTCAGCTACTACCACAGATCAATTAGATCAATACAGTATCAGTAAAATATCAATGATTTACAGTCTTTTTGTGTTAAATAATATCAATTAGCTGTGGTAGCCATCTTTAACTGGGTTGTTTCCAAATATAAATATTATATTCATCCATTGATTACATTTTGAGGATTTCAGTTTGAGATATTTTGCTAACAGACACAGCAGTGACTTCAAACAGTTTTATGGAAAATCACAGTTTATTAGCACTCGGTCAGAATATGTGTTGCAGGACAATGTCGGCTACTCCCACACCAAAGTTTGGGTCTATCTGTTGTAGAACAACAGACCGGCTCTTCTTTGCTCAGACCCTCAGGTCTCCTGGGCAGCAGGCTCGTCGTCACATGCTCTCTGTTCCAGTCACAAGGAGGCTTTTCCTGTCAGCCATCCTTCTGGGGAGAAGGTGCTGAAAGTCAGTGTGCGACCCCCACAGCAGAAACCGAACTGTTCTGCCTCATAAGTTGACCCCCGACCTTGAAAATGAAACAAATTTCAACAAAAAGGCCAGCAGCCTAGTCCTCGCCCACCCCAGTGCTCACCATATGGTAAAAAAAAACAAAGTAAAAAAAAAAAATGTCTAAATGGTGCTTCTGTTTTTTTCACTGGAAGAGAAACAATGTTCTCCCTGTTTTCTTCAAATCAACACAGATGTTGCAAAACCAGCAAATGTTGTTGTTTAGACGTCGCTATGAAGCATGAGCTTCTCGTTTTATTCTGTAAGGTCAAGAACGGTAACATTTTATTTTTGCAGTTTATGTTGGTAGAGCTGTTGCCTCTCAGCGAGAAGGTTGCCGGATCAAATCCTGGCCTTTTGGGGTGGCGTTTGCATGTTCTCTCCGTGCATCCGTGAGTTTTCTCAGAATAATCTGGTTTCCTCCCACAGACCAAAAACCTGCATAGACTGATTATTAACTCTAAATTGTCCCTAGGTGAGAGATAGAGTGAATGTTTGTCTCGTTTGTCTCTATGTGTCCCTGTGATGGACTGGAGACCTGTCCAGAGTGTCCCCTGCCTCTCGCCCAGTGACTGCTGGATATATGGGCACCAGTGACCCCTGCAACCTAAAACGGAAGAAGCGGGTAAAGATGATGGATGGATGTTTTTCTTTTTCATACTCTTGATTTCTATTCGTTTCCAATCTTTTCTTCTTTGCTGCAAACTTTTAAACTTGGCAGCTGGACTTCTGTTGGGTTCCTAAAGACGCTTCCTTTCTCATCCGAGGAGCTTTTTCAACTTCAAGCTGAAAGAAGCAACATTTAAACTGTGTCAGGTTGTTTATGTTTATGTTTGTTTATTAAATTTGTTCATTTTTTTTACAAAAGAAATACAATACAAGACAATCCCATCAACGACACGTACACAATGTAAAAAAATGAAAGGTAGCAGAAAGAAGAATAAATCTTATTATATCTGCCCCTTTTTTCAAACAATCAGATTAAACAATAATAATCTTTCACCAGCAGTACAAAATGACTAACTCTTTCTAATTTTCTAATACTAATACATAACTAATAATTGATACAATACACATTATGCTAATTCATATATATTTTTTCAACAAATTCCTTTTGATCATTTTCTTAAATGTAAACAGTGACTTGGCATTTTTAACTACATTCTCCAAGCCATTCCATAATCTAATTCCCTGGATTGAGGTAGAACGTCCCTTCAAGCTAGTTCTGAATTGTGGTTTTACAAACATCTCTGTCCCCTTAAGATTATAACAACTTTGTCTTTTAACAAAATTCATTTGGATATTTAAAGGTAAATCGTTATTTTGAGCCCTATACATAATTGATAAAATATTATAATCAACCAAATCATGGAATTTCAATAATTTCAGTTGATAAAATAATGTACTGGATGGATGACAGTAATGTTTTCTAGTGATAATTCTTACAGCTCTTTTCTGTAATACAAAAATAGGCTTTGTGATTGTTTTACACGCTTTCCCCCAAACATCAATACAATAGATTAAGTGTGGAACAATGATTGTGTTATACAACAAATACAGAGCTTTATCATTCAATAGGTCTCTGACTTTGTACAGTACTGCTATCGATTTAGCTATTTTTATTCTTACAGAATTTATGTGTTGTTTCCATGTCAGTTTGTCATCAATGATAANAAGCTGAAAGAAGCAACATTTAAACTGTCTCAGGTTATTAATTTTGTGAGTTGAAGCTTAGTCCTAACAAATTATATTGAAGACAGCTGGACTTTTTTTGTCTTTTGTGACTGACGACACTACGAAAATAACACGAGCTTTCGTTTATTCCTCTTAGTTTTTATGTGGGTTATAAAGAGCAAATGTGAATAGACAGTATCTTACCTGCAGCAGTTGGAATTACCTCGGTTTGGAAAATCAAGGGACATTCTCATGGGAGAGGGAAGCTCACATCTGATTAGAGCAAGACTCAAAAGAGGGATTTTTAACCATCTAGAACACAATATGATTTATAAGAATGCTGTGATAAATACATTTTTCACCTCAACACTTTGTATGTGACGGTCTTTTGCTTGTCTCATCAGTACCTTTGTGTCGCTAAGCTAACTGCTCTTTGTTATGAGTGGTCTGCCACAAAGATACAATCTGTTCCCATTTATTAAACTACAGTTTATGAAACAGAAAATAGCAGTCTGACTGATTTAAAACTGTATTTTAGCTCAAATAGAGTGATTCCAAATGATCCAGAAGGCCTGGAAAACTATAAGACATCTTTAAATGATTACGTTTGCTTTTTTGGAGACAAAATACAAATAAATTGAAGGTGGTTTTAAACCTTTACACTGCACTATTTGTGACTGTGTTTGTGTGCTTTTGTTATGTTTCATGTCGAAATAAAACTAATGTATTAAAAAAACAATATATAAAAATTACACATTTTAATGTAGATACAGATGCAGATAAATTTGTTGGTACTCTCACAGCTCATTGAAATAATGCTTAAATTCAGCAAAGTTCAGTCAGGTCATCTGGGCGGTTTCTTTTTTTTTTATGAGACGTTTCATCCCTCATCCAAAGGACTTTTTCAGTCCGAAGAGCCACAAACAAACTGGAGTCCCACAAATACCACATTGCCATAGTGGGGGGAAAAAACAGTTTGCTGGTGATAAGATGGTTTCTGGGGCTCGCCCTCTCCCCCCTCAACTCCTCTAAGGCAGTCATTCCTAAATGGTTCAAAACACCAAAGTTCATGCTCAATAATCCAGGTACACAAATCCAACAATTTTCAGTCAGGTCAATAATGACCTAGTTACAGGTACAGGTAACCCTCGAGGTACGACACCTGCGACCTACGGCAACTCAGACTTACGATTTTATCATATTTAATAAAAATATGATTAAAAAAAAAAAAAAAATTATTATTATTTTTTTTTTTTTTGTGTTTAAAAGTTATTAATTTCATGTGTATAGCACTTTGTTGCAGCTGTGGTTGTTTTAAATGGCTTTATAAATAAAGTATAATTATTAATTTTACGTTTTGATAAGAAATTAATCGTATTTACGCAACTTCCGGTTTCCGCTCGCCACTTCCGGTTGCCATTTTACAACTGTACTGCGGTCAATGGAGCTCCGGAGGCTACTGTCAGCTGGCTCCGTGTGCCCGATCAGGGTTGCCTCATACGGATAAATGAGCTGGAAACACTCGGTCAACTCTGTGGACGTCTCAGGTCCGGAGGAGCAGCCGCGGATCGCCCCGCGATCGGCGGCCACAACGCCGCCCGACATGCTAACGACAGCAGCTAACAAAGCAGCTAACACAGGCGAAGACACCGAGCCGACATGCCGCGGAGGATCCATCTGCGGCCGGGAGCTCGCCGCAAATGTCCGCCTGGCAGTCGGGGCCACCGGCTCAAAGTAAGACATTATATTTTTTATTTATTGTGCAGTTCTGTGCGTGTTTATGGCCTTAGTATGTCTGCTTGTTCAGTCTCATGCCATTAAATATGTGTGCGGCGCTCCGTTAGCGGTATAACCGCGACCTATGTCAGAAACGCGGACCTACGATAGGCATGTGTTTTTGGTCCGCGAGGTACGACAAAATCGACCTAAGTCACACACGTAGGTCCCTATCCCTGACGTAACTCGAGGGGTTCCTGTAGTCCTCAACTTACGACGTAGATCCGTTCCTACGCTGCGTCGTAAACCGATTTTCAACGTAAGTCGAAATATACGTATACTGCATCATGTACAGTACTGTATTACCAAGCACTTAGCCTATCCTAACACAGTACCATACATAATTATCAAAAAACACATATGTTTGGGAGCCATAATGAAGGGAAAAAAGAGTTATGGCCTACTATGTTGATGCTGTTGACACCGTATTCCTCCGTCCATCGGCCGTATTCTCTATTACGTTTACGACGTAAAACAGCGTTCACAGTACAGTTTTGTTTTGTTTTTTAAATGTCCAGAGGACCAGACTTAGCTTTTTTAGAGAGTACAATGCAGTATTCCTCCGCCGCTACGTTTACGATGTAAAACTGCGTAACTCGGCTTTTCAAAATATACATACCGTATTTGTCGGAGTATAACACACAGGTTTTTTTGCTCATTTGAATGTCCTGCATGTTATATGCCGAAGCGTGTTATTTATGGATTTTTTCCCATATTTTTAGACCCGTTTTTGGCTCTGATATTGCCGTTTTTCATTTTGGGCAAAAAATGGTGCAGTGCCACTTTTGTCTGCTAGGGGGCCACTTCCAGACCGTTTCTTCTAGCTCATGTGTCCGAAAAAAGCCTCCTCTGGTCGGACTGACTCTGTCGCTGCCCGCCCCCTGCTCTGGATGTAGTTGCTGTTAGCTGTGACGTTAGCTTTTTTTGTTAGCAAGATAACTCATAAACCACACCGCAGATTTTCTTGAAACTTACAGAGCGTAATTTGGTGGTCATTTAAAAATTATTAGCTGTATAAAACATTTGAGATAAAATTAATTTTTTTATAATTTATTTTAGTAGCGAATCTTGGTGCCTGTACGTTGATCTTGGTGCCTGTACGTTGGGGTTCACCCCGGTGAACGAGAGGGTAGCCTCCCTTCGCCTACGTGTGGGGGGACGGGCTCTGACTGTTGTTTGTGCCTATGCGCCAAACGGCAGCGCAGATTACCCACCCTTTTTGGAGTCCTTGGAGGGGGTATTGGAGAGTGCGCCTCCTGGGGACTCCCTTGTTCTACTGGGGGACTTCAACGCTCACGTGGGCAATGACAGTGAGACCTGGAGGGGTGTGGTTGGGAGGAACGGCCCCCCTGATCTGAACCAGAGTGGTGTTCTGTTATTGGACTTCTGTGCTCGTCATGGATTGTCCATAACGAACACCATGTTTAAGCATAAGGGTGTCCATATGTGCTCTTGGCACCAGGACACCCTAGGTCGCAGTTCGATGATCGACTTTGTTGTCGTCTCATCTGATCTGCGGCCGCATGTCTTGGACACTCGGGTGAAGAGAGGGGCGGAGCTGTCAACTGACCACTACCTGGTGGTGAGTTGGCTCCGATGGTGGGGGAGGATGCCGGTCAGACCTGGCAGACCCAAACGTATTGTGAGGGTCTGCTGGGAACGTCTGGCAGAGTCTCCCGTAAGACGGAGCTTTAACTCCCACCTCCGGGAGAGCTTTGAACACGTTCCGAGGGAGGCGGGGGACATGGAGTCCGAGTGGGCCGTGTTCCGCGCCTCTATTGTCGAGGCAGCTTATCGGAGCTGTGGCCGCAAGGTTGTTGGTGCCTGTCGTGGTGGCAACCCTCGAACCCGGTGGTGGACACCGGCAGTGAGGGATGCTGTCAGGCTGAAGAAGGAGTCCTATTGGGCCTTTTTGGCTTGTGGGACCCCGGAAGCAGCTGATAGGTACCGGCAGTCCAAGCGGCATGCGGCTCGGGTGGTTGCTGAGGCAAAAACTCGGGCGTGGGAGGAGTTCGGAGAGGCCATGGAGAATGACTTCCGTACGGCTTCGAGGCGATTCTGGTCCACCATCCGGCGTCTCAGGGGGGGAAAGAGGTACGCGACCAACACCATTTATGGTGGGGGTGGCGTGCTGCTGACCTCAACTCGGGATGTTGTGAGTCGGTGGGCGGAATACTTCGAAGACCTCCTCAATCCTACTGGCACGTCTTCCACTGAGGAAGCGGAGCCTGGGGACTTTGGGTCGGGTTCTCCGATCTCTGGTGCTGAGGTCGCCGAGGTGGTTAAAAAGCTCCGCGGTGGCAAGGCTCCGGGGGTGGATGAGATTCGCCCGGAGTTCCTTAGGGCTCTGGATGTTGTAGGGTTGTGTTGGCTTACGCGACTCTGCAATATCGCGTGGACATCGGGGGCAGTTCCCTTGGATTGGCAGACTGGGGTGGTGGTTCCCCTATTCAAAAAGGGGGACCGTAGGGTGTGTTCCAACTATAGGGGGATCACACTCTTAAGCCTCCCTGGTAAGGTCTATTCAGGGGTTCTGGAGAGGAGGGTCCGTCGGATAGTCGAACCTCGGATTCAGGAGGAGCAGTGTGGTTTTCGTGCTGGTCGTGGAACACTGGACCAGCTCTACACCCTCAACAGGGTCCTGGAGGGTGCGTGGGAGTTTGCCCAACCAGTTTACATGTGCTTTGTGGACTTGGAGAAGGCATTCGACCGCGTCCCTCGGGGGGTTCTGTGGGGGGTACTCCGGGAGTATGGGGTACCAGGCCCTTTGATAAGGGCTGTTAGGTCCCTGTACGACCGGTGTCAGAGCTTGGTCCGCATTGCCGGCAGTAAGTCAGGCTCGTTTCCGGTGAGAGTTGGACTCCGCCAAGGTTGCCCTTTGTCACCGATTCTGTTCATAACTTTTATGGACAGAATTTCTAGGCGCAGCCAAGGTGTTGAGAGGATCCGTTTTGGTGACCTTAGAATCGCTTCTCTGTTTTTTGCAGATGATGTGGTCCTACTGGCTTCATCAGTTCGTGATTTACAACTTTCACTGGAGCGGTTTGCAGCCGAGTGTGATGCGGCCGGGATGAGGATCAGTTCCTCCAAATCCGAGGCCATGGTCTTGAGCCGGAAAAGGGTAGCATGCCCTCTCCGGGTCGGGGAGGAGGTCCTGCCCCAAGTGGAGGAGTTTAAGTATCTCGGGATCTTGTTCACGAATGAGGGAAAACTGGAGCGTGAGATCGATAGGCGGATAGGTGCAGCGTCCGCAGTGAAGCGGGCGCTGTACCGGTCTGTCGTGGTGAAGAGAGAGCTGAGTCAAAAGGCAAAGCTCTCAATTTACCGATCGATCTACGTTCCCACCCTCATCTATGGTCATGAGCTTTGGGTTATGACCGAAAGAACAAGATCTCGGATACAAGCGGCTGAAATGAGTTTTCTCCGCAGGGTGGCTGGACTCTCCCTTAGAGATAGGGTGAGAAGCTCAGTCATCCGGGAGGGACTCGGAGTAGAGCCGCTGCTTCTCCACATCGAGAGGAGCCAGTTGAGGTGGCTCGGGCATCTGGTTAGGATGCCTCCTGGACGCCTCCCTGGTGAGGTGTTCCGGGCATGTCCCACCGGGAGGAGACCCAGAGGAAGACCCAGGACGCGCTGGAGGGACTATGTTTCTCGGCTGGCCTGGGAACGCCTTGGGATTCCCCCGGAGGAGCTGCTCCAAGTGGCTGGGGAGAGGGAAGTCTGGGCCTCCCTACTTAGGCTGCTACCCCCGCGACCCGACCCCGGATAAGCGGAAGAAGATGGATGGATGGATGGATTTTAGTAGTGCACGCGACCATTGGAAGAAGTCAAACCGAAACAGTTTATAATCCAGCAGATTTGACCGTTTTGTGAAACGGTTAAGCTCAGGAACCCTTGTGCTATAAAGTCAGCTAAGAAATATATTTTTTATTACAAAGAAATAATTGTTTTTACCGTGTTAATCTTGTGAAGTCCTTCGTACTCGCTCGCTTCTGTGGCCGCCAATTTAAGCAGGGCAAATGAGGCGCTGACGCGTAGCGTAGCGGTGACGCATAATAGACGAGTGTTATACGACGAAGCGTGTTATTTACAGATTTTTCCAATTTATTGGCAATAATTGGACAAAGCGTGTTATACACAGGAGCGTGTTATAATCCGACGAATAATATATATATATTTTTTAAGGGAGATGCGCCGTAACCATGAAACGTCGTAACTCGAGGACTACCTGTATTGTAAAAAAAAAAAGATTTAGTTAAACTCAACTACTTTGTATATCTTAAGTTTAAGTTAATTATAGATTATGAGGCTACAAGTCCAAGCAGCTTCATGCTCATCCTACCATCGCTGTCAATATAATTAAAAAGCAGAAAGCTCATGACACTATGGTCAACCTCCCAGGAGGTGGATGCAAGAAAAAAATGCAACCCCAGGTTGATCAGATGGATCGTGCAGTTGGTAAAAACAAACAAAAAGCAAACAAGAAAACCATCTAAAAACACTCCCGAGTAAACTGAAAGGTTAAGCTACATTATTTTCTAATTGCATCACATTTTGAATCATAATGGGCTCCATGGAAGAAGACCCAGGAGGCTCAGATGGCACATGAACACAAAATATATCAACAAAAATTAATCAAAATCCATTTCGACAAGAATCAGTGTTTCTGGGAGAAGTTCCTGGAAGTGAAAGCTGGAGGTTATTGGCTTCAGTCACATCAGTTTTTTTTAAAATTAATATATATATTTTTAATTATAGGGGAACAAAACTACAGAAGGGTATTGCTGTCATCCATGAAATTTTTTTTTGAGCTTATGTAGTAAAAACGTGATACGTATGTAGTGATAACGTGATAATATGTAGTAATAATGTGATACGTTTTTACTACATAATATCACGTTATTACTACATATTATCACGTTATTAATACATAATATCACGTTATTACTACATACGTATCACATTATTACTACATACGTATCACGTTATTACTACATATTATCACGTTATTACTACATATTATCACGTTATTACATACGTATCAAGTTTTTACTACATAAGCTCAAACATTTTTTTTTCATGGATGACAGCAATACCCTTCCATACAAAACATATATTCACATCCGTATATCAAGACTTTACTGAATGTGTCCTAAATATGGAAACTAGAAAGTTGGCTGAAAGAGCAAAGGTCAGCCAAATGAACTTCCCCATCTTTGAATTTAGTGGCAAAAGGAGTAAAAAATGAATGTGAGGCTGTGTGAGACAAAGTGGGAGGAGGGGAGGCAAAGAGTGAGATCAAGAGAAGGGGGAGGAGAGGAAAGCATTGTTGGCAGCGCTGCATCTTCAGTCTGCCTCGACCACAGCAGAGAGGCGGCTCACCGCCTGCCTCGTCGTTTCACACACTCTGGAAGTCGTCCAGCTGCCCCTCAGCCTCACGGAGCGCCACGAGGAACCGGTCCTGGAGACGTGAGCCCTCGTCCTTCAGGACTCCTGCTCTGTGGCTCTGAAGATGCTTTTGTCTTGACACTCTCAGTGTGAGGGACATGCCGGAACCTTAAAGCTTTTGTTCTTTCACCTCCTTTTTCTTGGCGCCGGCACTGAAGGGTCAGAGTGGACGTCTGTTTCTTGGTGGCTTTGTTTCGGATCAGAGTGCTTACCTCAGGACCCGAAGTGGACCGAGGAGGGGGTATGGTAAACATCTGTGAGGGGACATTGCACTGCAGCATCAGACCAGCATCTGTTCCATTGTGGTGGACATTCTCTGACCTCTTGCAGTCGCACACACATTTCCCACCCAGCAGGAGTCTGGCTGCATCGTGTGCACTCTTGGATGACGGCCACTGCACCGACCGGCTCCCCGACTGCTGAGCCAGAAAAGATGCTGATTTCAGAAGAGCGGGAGGCGCGGTTTGTTTTCTAAATAACAAACAGGACCGGCAAGTTCAGGATCTCAGAAAATGACGCTTCATTTGACAGGATGACGGCTGCACCGAGCTGAAAACCTTCTCCATGGTCCAAACATGAACTCCTCCTTTGATGCGAACCAAAGCGGTTCCTCCTTGTTCTGCCTGCTGGGAGTTGTTAATTATTCTCCCGGCCTGGAAACCTGCTTGCTGGAGGTGGCCATCATCCTCTTCCTCGCTGTGCTCATCATTGCCGGGAACCTGGTGGTGATTTTCGTCTTCCACTGCGCTCCGCTGCTGCATCACCACACCACCGGACACTTCATCCAGACCATGGCGTACGCCGACCTGCTGGTGGGCGTCAGCTGCCTGGTGCCCTCGCTGTCGCTCCTCCACCTGCTGCAGGGTCTGAACGAGGAGCTCACCTGCAAGATGTTCGGATACATCATCTCTGTTCTGAAGAGCGTTTCCATGGCGTCCCTGGCGTGCATCAGCGTGGACCGCTATATCGCCATCACCCGACCGCTGTCGTACACCACGCTGGTGACGCCGTGCCGGCTGAGGGTGTGCATCGTCCTCATCTGGGTTTACTCCGGCCTCATATTCCTGCCGTCGTTCTTCAGCTGGGGGAAGCCCGGGTACCACGGGGACATATTTCAGTGGTGCGCAGACTCGTGGAAGACCAACCCCAGGTTTAGCACCTTCATCGCGGTGGCGCTGTACGCGCCGGCAGCGCTCACCGTCTGCTTCACTTACTGGAGCATATTCCGGATCTGCCGCCAGCACACGAAGGAGATCACGAAACGCCACGCTCGCTTCAGCCCGGAGGGCAACCACGGCGAGCGAGGGGAGCGCTGCGAAGGCTGCACGGACAAACGGTACGCCATGGTGCTGTTCCGCATCACCAGCGTCTTCTACGTGCTGTGGATGCCGTACATCCTCTACTTCCTCCTGGAGAGCGCCGGGCTGTATCAACACGCCGTGGCGTCCTTCTTCACCACATGGCTGGCCATCAGCAACAGCTTCTGCAACTGCCTCATCTACAGCCTGTCCAACAGCGTGTTCCGGAAGGGGCTCGGCGGTCTCTTCGGCTCGTTGTTTCCGGCCTGTTTCGGCTGCGCGGGCACCAAAAAGACCCCGCCACCCGTCAGCCTGCGAACGGATACTCGCCGCCCGGTGTGAGGCCTCAATTCAACGGATTTGGTTCAGTCCATTTTATCTCCAGAGTGAGATGCAGGTTGTTTCGGTCCCCAGAGTGAAATACCTCGTGGACCCCTTGCATGGAGCAGTAAGGCGTCTGCGCAAGTGCCTGCTGGTTCTTTAAAAAGTAAATTACGTGGAAAAAAGTTATAAAGGTCCGCTACTCATTGTGGAGCTAGAGGATGTGATGAAATGGAGTCTTATGCTGGAGAAGAAAGTCGAACATTAGAAAAATTATTATTGAGTATTTATGAACACTTTTGCACTTTTAAGATCTCAGAAATGTAGGAAAAACAAAACACAATCTGTGTTTGACGCAAAAAAAATAAAAACAAAAGAGACAAAGTCTGATTCAAAAATCTGCCGAGTGTTTTTAGGGCAGAATTAAATGTTACAAAAAAATGGGAACCACTTGAACATGTCGCCTGCTCCGATTGCTTTAATGAGTTGTTTGAAAATGGTCATTTAATCGGCCCGTTGGGGCGTTCAAGGTGTTTTTTCAGAGGAAACAGAGCAGTCTGTTGGAGCTGTCCTCTTTTTAAAAGTTTTTGGTGGTAGAAGGAATTTCAGGGTGTGGGGTTGTGTGAAAAGTTGGTTTATGAATCAGCTTGACTTTCTGAGACAGCAGAAAACCTGGAGCAATGTTCTGTCAGCAGGTTCTTTGTTTATACCGTCAGCGAGGAGACACAAAATGGTATTTAGAAGAAGAGATTCATTCTTGGGTTCATCAGAGGCGCTTTGTTCGGCGGATCAGGACAAAATTTGTGTCTCACTGCAGTCAGCGGGTGTTTAAAAAAAAAAAAGTTAACCCATGACTGGTGTTTCTGCTTATAATGAATCTTCGGTCAGCTGGGATGATATATTCTGACTTTAACGGAATAGCATTTGTTTTAAATAAAAGTACTTCAGTGCACGATTCTCCCATTTTCGTCACCATTTTTGATTTTCTTTGGAGAAACGTGCGGCTCGATCAGAAAAGTGTGGCGCTCGTCCAGCGACGATGGGATCTGGGCGAAGCGAGAAAAGAAATCATCGCTCTTTGGAGCTTCACGGCTCAGAAAAGTCAGAAACATCGTTCAAAATTTAAACATCACAAAAATTAGACTTGACCTTTTTGATGTTTTTAATAGTTTCAACACAGTCGCAGTTAAATGACGAGTTTACTGCTGAATATTCAAGTTAGAGTAATAATGTTGTAGCTTTGTCTGAACTTTGCAAACTCTTTTCATTTCCACGCATTTTAGACTTAAACTGTTCGTGCATCAAGACATCGGTAGTTTTGTGTTCTTTCACTGCTGCAGGACTTTTCTCACAAATCATTCCTCACAAAAATAATTCACTTCAAATCTGCACGTGGGTGTTTTTAACGTGCCGTGTCTCCTACATGACACACTGTAGAAACACAAGAGTTCACGTGAGTGACCGTGACACATTTCTGTCTCACTCGGTTCAGGAATTTTTAATCGACAACTCGTGGTTTTTGCACAGTGACTGTTTCAGGCTTACATTTTAGCCTGTATTTCTTACTGTCTTTAAGTCAGGGAGTGACAGAGACATTATTATATTATTATTATACAGACGTGGGGTTACCAAGGTGATCTTGGTTCTTGTTCTACAGTACTTTTTATTCAGGTTCTTATTGCAAATATTAGTTTTTAGACATTAGATGCCTCAACATTTCTTCAGGAGTAAACTAGATTGAACTTTTTTTCTGGGTTGAACAACATTTTGAGCAGATTGTGATTCATTTTAGATTTCCAGACATACTGCGACGACTGCACCGAAACACGAGCTCAGAATTTTCTTATCAAAACTGAAATTTGTCTCCTGCATAAAAATACATTTCCATTAAGGTTAATAGAAACAAATACTATGTTGGACTTCAGATCAGTAGCTGCTTTGACACCAATCGGATTTTCTTCCAACAACTTTTTGATTAGAACTTTATTGCATGTTTTGTTTTGCATTATTATTCAATTAGTGTAAAGCAGAAAAACAGGCCTTGCAATCCCAACTTTGGAGTTCAAAAGGGCTTAAAATGATGGCAACTTGAGGCTTTTTGTCCTCGTTTAGGTGCTTTAAGGTAGTTTCTGTTATAAGAGCAGCAAACTGGGATCTTTTCTGGGATTTTTGCATCTAGATTTAATGCAGATCGACTGAGACAAAGATGACTGCAGACATTTTGTGCTGGTGAGGGTAATAATTTATTCTTTCACAGGCAGGAGCTCTGACATTCTGCCCTTGAGACTGAACCAGTTTTTTCTTTTTTAATGGAACTGGGTGACAGAACATGTTTTTATACACTGAAAAACAACCTGGCTGGATGTAAAGGCAGAAGAAAATTATGCTTGTGAGAGTTTTCTTGCGCCTGAATTTGATGCATTAGCAGTTTAAACAAAAACATGGAGCAAAAAAAAAAGCCTTTTATGGGTGTACATTTTAAACATTTTTATATGAGACTGTTAAAAGATGAACTTCTTATGGGTTTAATGTATTAATGTATGCAGAATGTTTAAAGTAAAAGTCAGCATTTGCTCATAATCTGTAGCATTTGAAATGTGCACATTTAGAATTACAACAGAATGCAGATATTGGATGTTTAGTAACATTTCTGTGAGGTTTCAGTGAATATCCTTTCATATATTTGTGATTCTTGTTATAAAAACAATGTGTCAGAAACAAAATTATCTCTGATCATTGATGCAAAGTATGAAATCCAACATAAAACCTGAACTTTAGCCAACAGTGCAGCTTGAAAGAGTTTTTTCCAGTCTTTATTTGAGATATATTGATGTGACATTCTGAAATGCGGGTATGCACTCAATGTAAACAAAGCACTTTTATCTGAGTACTTTACTCAGCAGATCTGAGCATAAATACGTACTAATACTGAGGTCTTCATTCCAAACGGCTCGTCCAAGGATGACGCCGTGACCTCATTTCAGTCACTTCAGCTGTGAATGTCGATAAACAAACGTGATAGTTTTTATTTTGCTGCTTGCAGATTTTCAAGTTAAGCACACACTGATGTGCCTTTGTAGGTTTTACTTTTTCCTCATCTTCGTGATTTTGCAATGAGATCCTTTAAACTGCTGCACAACAAACTTTGTGCTTCTTATTGATCACAGCAGAATACAAAAGAATAAAACCAGAAAACATTAATTACTGGATTCTTCTCTTTAATAAGCCTGTCGTAATTGAGATAAAATTGAAGAATAGATGCTAAAAAAATAAAATAAAATGAAAGGGCTTTTTTGTTCTAAGTAAAATGTAGTTTTTCTTAATTAATTTGTAAGAAAATGTTTTGTACTGTAATGAGGGCTTCTGATAATGTTGCTTTTTTATGTAATTTTCGAAGTGGACGCTGCCGTAAAACTAGAATATTAAATAAATATTTTGCATCTTGACGAGTTGGACTTCAGTGTTTAAGCATCCTAAAATAAATTTAATTAAATCTAAATGAAACTAAAGCTGACTTGTAGAGGTTACAAATGCTTAAAAGAAACAATTACCCCACAGTGTTTAATAATAAAAATAAAACACGTTTTAAGAAACATTTTTCAAAAGACGTTTAAAGTTGATTAAATACACGTCGCTCGCCTTGTTGCATGCAAATGTTTAAACGAAGACTTTGTGTAATGTGGCAGCCATCTTGAACTGAGCTCCCTCTGTGAGTTTAGATACATTCAGTGAGTTTAATTAAAACCCATCGTGAGGTTAAAGGTGCAGTCTGCAGTTTCTATAGTGCAGTCTGTAAGTTTTCTAAAAATGTATTTTTAACATATTTCTTCACTTTGTCACTATCTCCTGACAGACTGATGTTAGACAAAGTAATCTTTGAAAAAACTATAGTCCCCTTGCTTCTCCAGGTGTTACTAAAAGCATTTCTAAAAAGCCACAGTGACCCGCCGTTAACCACCAATAAAGCCAATAAAAACAGAGCTTGAATTTGAATTTCAGCAGAGCAAGGGGGAGCAGAGCCATATATGGCTCTGAGGGGGAGGGATCAGAATGCTTTCCCTGTTGAAAATTTTTCTAAGTGCTGCGTTCTACAGAAACTGCAGACTGCACCTTTAATGAGATATTTTACTAACAGACACACAAGACACAGCAATTACATGATTTCCCACTTTTCATGACCTTTGTCGAGAATCAGATTTATGGGGAGTTTTTCATATTTTTTGGTGACACTGGACATCAAAAATATTTGCTCTCTGTTAGAAAAAGTTTTTTTCTTGCTCACATTTGACACCTTCATGTCCTGAATCTCTGAAACATGTAAAGATTTTAGTAAATATTTGGTCGCTGTTGGGCTAACTGTTGTTAAACGGTTCATTATTATAAAATGAACTGAACATGTGACTTTAAAATATTAAAGTGTGCGTTTTTCACCTCACAAGGGCAAACGCTGCTCTGAGATCAGGTTTCTGCATGGGTGAAGATGTTTCTTTAAAAATACCAGTTAACTTTAAAAAAATTATACCTTTTTCTTAACCTCTAAAAACATATTTATACTGTATTTCTATTAACTGGTATGTGCAAACTGAACCCATGAAACAAGAGGGTTTTTAAGATGTTATCAACAAACTGTAAATGGTTCTGGTTCCGTCTGGGTCCATGTTTGTGCCTCGTGTTGCTGCTGAGTACATTTCCTTATTGTCTTTGCTCCTGATTTTTGCGTCAGGCGCCTGATTTTTATTGTTTTTAATCGAGATCAAACTGTTCTGACCGTGAGCTGCAGCCGGCCTTCCTCGGTTTCTGCAGCACAGATAAAAATCTCACTGATCTGCAGAAGTTACAGCAACACAATCAAGTTTTTATGCTGCATCATGGAAGATCTAAATGAAGATGCAGCTTTTTTATTTTCCCAGCTCTCTGTAAATCCTAACGAAGGGCTTTAATTGTTGGACCTCTCTGACATCCAGCATGCGACGTGAACTCGTGGAATGTTTCCTGTAAAGAAGGTGCGACTGAATAAAATTTGAACGTTTTATTTTCTGAGTTTTGGATTTATTTCCTCTCTTCTGTGAAACGTTTATTTTTATTTATTATGTAAAACTCAAATCATTTACACGTTCCAGTTTTCGGAATGTGGCCGCTGACTCACAGGACATCTTGTACAACATTGATGCAGCACACACCCCAGACGAACATGCACGTGCTCAGTCCTTTTCTGAAGGATCCTGCGGTGTAAAGACTTAAAAAAATAAAAATAAAAATGAAATAATAAAATAAAAATATTTCGAAATATATGCATACAGGTGGTCCCCGACTTACGAACGAGTTCCGTTCCTACGAGGTGCTCGTAACACGAAATCTCGTATGTCGGAACCCGAAACACGTGTCGCTCGTAAGTTCGGATTTTCGGTCGTAAGTCGAAAAAATGTATGCTAACGCTACTACGAACACCCGTTTTTCAACACAAACGTACATACTAGTTCATAAATATGCACAGAACTTTGTTTACAAACGGTTAGCTAACACACTTTCATCTAAAAACACATACAGTACCAGTGCTGTATTTTCTGTATGTTCTGGACAACTTTACTGTTCGTTAGTCAGCTCGTAAGTCCGGAACCTCATAAGTTGATGTGCTTGTAAGTCGGGGACCACCTGTATATGTTTTTAGTTGTGTATGATAAATATTTTATGAGTAATGATGAGTTATATTGTTTGTTTCAAAAAACGTTTTCTGATTGGTGACGTATTTCCGGTCCTGGGGGCGCATGAATCTTATCCATAGACTCTCTTATAAATGGCGCATGGGCAGTTATTCCACGACGCTACAAAACAATGGGAAGATGCTGGGCGCAGATTTCTGCGCCCTGGACACGTCCAACGAGAGCTGTACCTACTGATCATGTGCTTCCGGTCTTTTTTGTTGTTGTTTGGTCTGGGAAATGAGCCGTGCAGTGACTCAAGCCAGGTAGGTTTTAAATCGTTGAAAGCCCTTTATCTAATGCCTATTTGCCATTTCTGACTGATATGCCTCTCAACTTTTAGAAGTCTCTGTTTGTGAAAAAGCCTGCAGCTGACTGTTTATTCTAAAAGTGGCAACTGGTGAGTTTGTTTCTGGAGCTAGCATGCTAATGCTAGGCTTTATCTAATGCTTATATTATTATATTACCATTCCTGACTGATATGTCTCTCAACTTTTAGATGGCTCTGTTTGTGAAAAAGCCTTCAGCTGACTGCAAGTGGGAACTGGTGAGTTTGTTTTTTCTTTGTTTGTTTGTAGAGTTAGCATGCTAGCGCTAGCCTCCAGGTTATTGTATATGACTCTGATGGCTACATTTATTTCAATTAGCTTATAAAAATTATCAAACATTAATAATTTTATGTACTAAATGTCACTGGTGGTGTTTTACTAGTTCTTAATACTGTATTGGTCTGGAGAATGAAAACAAAGCCTCTTGCAAGTAACTAGCTCCTATTAACATTGAAACATTTAAGGTATGGTGAAATGCTATATATGCTAAGGTGCATTAGGACCTTTAATATTAGGAATATTTAAGAGACCGGTACTCAAAAAAAAAAAGAGCTTGATTCTATTTATATTATGAACTTGTATTACTACAACTTATATATAATTTATTTGTTCTTTGTTGTTTTAGTGAGTCAAAGTTTTAGTGAGTTCTTCTCATCCTGAGCATTTAATTGTTCTGTTGGCCTTGGGTTAATCTGCATTTGATAAATAAACACGATTTGAACTTGGAACGTTTTTTTCTTTCATATTTCCATCATAGGGACACATAGAGACAAATGAGACCAATTCTCTCTAGGGACAATTTAGAGTCACCTAACATGGATGATTTTTGGTCTGTGGGAGGAAACTGGAGAACCCGGAGAAAACCCATGCATGCACGGAGAGAACATGCAAACTCCACCCAGAAAGGCCTCTAGCTGGGATTTGACCTGGTGACCTTCCTGCTGAGAGGCAACAGCTCTACCAACTGTACCACCATGCCACCCTGTGTAAACCAGGCCTTTGTTAACTTTAAGCTCTTAATTTGTAAACTCTAGGCGGTTTACGATGCCGTGTGCTCCATCCTTAAATAAATGATGACTGGCTCTATCAACTGCTGCACCACCGTGTCACCCAAATTAATCTTTCCCTCATGGTTAAAAACACTAAGTTTGTTAAAGACAAACTTCCTCCACATATTTTGTCATTTTAGCCATTCATACATCAAAATGTTCGGCTTGTTTGTTCTACGATGTTTATACTTTTTGAATTTATTTGCAAAACTTTTCCATCACTGAAATACTTTAGCTATTGTTTCACTAATTTAATATTTTATCTATACAGTACCCTGATGCATGCTCAATAATCCAGGTAGAAAAATCCAAAAAAGCTATTTTGTTTTTTGAATGTCCAGAGGACCAGACTTAGCTTTTTTGGATTTTAATCTATAGTTCTGCAAGTTTTAGCTTTTGTCTATGGTTTTGCTTCTGTCAGCTTTTAGCTACGGTTATTTTAGTTACAGTTTAGATAATTTTAGCCTTTTTTTGTCTTTTTTATTTATTCTTTAGCTATTGTTGACTTTTAGCTACAATGTTGCTTTTTTTAGCTTTAAGCAATTGTGCTAGTGTCAATTTAGCTAAGTATTTTGTATTTATTTATTTATTCATTTTATAAAAAAGAAAACGCAACAAACACGTTTCTTATATAAAAAAGAAAATATAAAATGAAAGGTGGCAGAAGAAGAAAATATCTTATTATGTCTGCCCCTTTTTAAAATAAAAAATCATTTCAAACAATAATTATATTTAAGTAATAATGAAAAAAATGAATAACACATCTCAATTTTCAAATTTCGAGATACTACACATTGAACTACTTCATACGTATTTCTTCAACAATTCACTCTTTATCATTTTTTTAAACACAAACATTGACATTGCTCTTTTTATATCACACGCTAAGTCATTCCACAATCCAACTCCCTGGACTGAGGTAGACCGTCCCTTCAAGCTGGTTCTGTATTGTGTCTTTACAAATACATCAGTTCCCTTTAGATTGTAACAGCTTGATCTTTTAACAAAATGTGTCTGAATATTTAAGGGTAGTGCATTGTTATGAGCTTTATACATCATCATTAAAATATGGTAATCTACTAAATCATGGAACATCAGTAATTTCAATTGAAAAAATAATATACTAGATGGATGACAGTAATGTTTTCTTGCAATAATCCTTATGGCTCTTTTCTGTAAAATAAAAATAGGTTTTGTAATAGTTTTACATGCTTTTCCCCAAACATTAATGCAATAAATTAAATGTGGAACAATAATGGTATTATACAACAGATACAACGCTTTGTCATTCAATAGGTCCCTAACCTTATACAGTACAGTCATTCCTCATTTTAGCTTTTACCTAGTTTTGCTGATTTTAGCTTTCAGAAAGTGATTTTTTTCTCATTATTTTTAGCTTTTGTTCAGCTTGTTTTAACTTTAACAGCTCAGTGAACAATTTTAACATTTTTTAGCTGAGTCAATCATCCCTCAGCTGAAAATGTAACATCATGAAGTGTCTGTGATCCATAAAGCTTAGTTTGGTAAAACACAAAACGACTAGACAGAACATTTTAAGCCTATACAGGTAGTCCTCGACTTACGACGCCCCCAACTTACGAAGTTTCGGACTTACAAACAAATCGCATAATTTTTTTTATTTTTTATAATAAATAAATAAATGTACAGTACTGTACAGTTAGCAAGCACTTAGCCTATCCTAACACAGTTAAGGAGTGAGTTGAATTGTCTCCCTTTCACATAAAGGGAGCTAGCTCCCTTTATGTGAAAGGGAGACAATTCAACTCATTCCTTCATCTTTAAAAACTGTGTTAGGATAGGCTAAAGGGCCATGCAGAGCTGTGCGTTTTGACGAGCGCTGCGCCACGCCGTGTGAGCGCCGCGGCACAAGCCTTTGAACGCGGCGTGAACGCACCAAGCTCAAATTTTACGACCGCTCACGCGCGCGTGTGTCTCACAATAAACTGCCCGGTGGCGGACTATTTTGTATGAGACACAAATGTAATGAATATCACTTCTTCATCGCTGAACTTGGCTTTTCTTTTTGTTTTTTGCCAAAAGTCAAGTGATCGCTTGAAGCGGTCACCATTCGCTTCCTCCTCCGATGAGGAGGAATGAATGAACTTGTCACGAGTGAACTAAAGTCATGTCCAACGTGGATGCGCAGGTTCTAAACATTTCCTGTTGTGCTGGTCTGCTGTGTGGGCTGAAGGACCAGCGCTCCCTGTTTTAATTCTAATTTTTAGGACTTTTTATTAACATATAAACACAGAACAAAGCTGCGCAGCCCTCTGCCTTTCCCGACCTGTCAATCAAATCAGTAGGCGTGTCAGCAAATGACCAATCAGCGACCTCAATTTGTCCCGTAGCTAAACGCTCCGCCCTGCTTCTGCTCAAATGACATCAAGTATTTGGAGCGAAAACGTTGCTGCTTCACGCTGAGCTCTGCTGTGAACTGCACACGCGCGTGGCGCGGCGCTCGTACAGACGCACAGCTCTGCTTTGCCCTTAAGTGCACTTTGAGATTTTCATTAATGAAAAGTGCGTTATAAATTGAATTCATTATTATTATTATTATTATTAAGTGCTTGGTAACTGTACAGTACTGTACATCTATTTATTTATTTAAAATTATTTTTATTTTTTTTGTATGTGATCCGACTTACGTCATTTTCGACTTACGAACGGCCCGTATACGGAACTCGTTCGTAAATCGGGGACTCCCTGTACTTGTGGTTTTATATGATTGATTGATTGATTGATACAGTATATGATTTATATGATTTATACAATACAATGGCAAATCAAATCCTAACCCTAACCACCCACACATGGAAAACTTGTGTTTTCCATGTTTGGGTGGTTGTGATGGGCATCTTTAATCAAAGTGACAACAACTTCAAAATGTACTGAAATGCTTAAAACCCACAAATTTCTGCACTTCAGGTGTTTCATCAGAGTCCAGATATGGAGGTTGAGCACCTCGCTGGTTCAGTCTGTTTTGTGTGGTTTACAGAAAATAAAGCTTCAAAGTTCTCATTCTGCGTCTTTATTTCTGAACTCTTGGTAAAAGCCTCGTGGAGGGCATTGCCCTCCGTTCACGTACAGTTTGTTCTGGGGCACATGGGAATCCCACGAAAGCCTCCAATCGCAGCTTTGATCCCCTGATTCGTCAACATGTTATGTCAGAGTTATGTCAGAGTTGATGTTTTGATTTTCCTGTGGGAAAAATCACCATGTTGTCAGACTCAAACCCCCGGAGGAAATGCCCTTTCACACAGACTGGGAGTGCCAAATTTGGACCGAGACTGAGACCAGGCCGAGGCGGGAGGTTCGGAGGGGGGTTAAGGTTGAAGATGGGTGAGAATTTATGTTGTATTTAGTTTGGAACTGCTCAAATCTTATCATAATCATAATAGTTTCAATGTAAAATCTGATAAATGTGAGAAAAAGCAAAGCTTTTTGCCGGATCTCACAACTTTATTTAAAAAAGTTGTTTCAAACGAGGACATAGATTCAATAACCAAATGCTTTGGATTCAAATGGGAACTGTGGTCTCATGTAAAGACTTCCTGCCTCCCGTCAGGTTTGAACTTTGAATTGATGAAGTACTTTGAGGCGTGTAACCACTGAGGTTAGGAGTCCTGCAGAAACAGAATAACACCTGAACGTTGAATCCGTGTATGGTTCGTTCTTTGGTTATTCCGTTTCAAAATAAAAACCAAATAACCAAACAAGCTTTGGTTATTCCTTTTTTTTTCTAATGTGTGTTTAAGCTGTTACGTGATAAGCTAAGAAAAATTAAAACAGTTTGAATTGGGAACCATAAAACTGATCTGTTCTTCTGGTGGCAGGAGGGAAGTAATTTTTTGTCTGAGCCTGTAACATAAAATTCATGAGCCACTCAGCAGATTTTAGTAAAACTCTCAGAAAACAATTATTGGATGTACATAAACAACTGAACGTTTCCAGTTTACCAGATTCAAGATGGCCGCTGCAGCCAGCTGACCTTAGCTAACACAAGAAGGCAGTTCTTCAGTCAGTTTTACAGACACTGAGTAAATATTTGGTGTGGTAGTAACTGGCAGTCATCCCTAACTCGTGCTTCATGCGCTAACTGATCGTAACATAACAACTACAACTATATAATCCATCCATCCATCCATCCATCCATCCATCCATCCATCCATCCATCCCCACTTCTTCCTTTTCGAGTCATGGGGCTCACCGGTGCCCATGTCCAGCCTTCACTGTGCAGGGGACACCCTGGACAGGTAATAATAATGATAAAAATAATTAATTTAATTTGTAATGCACTTTTCATTAAAAAAAATCTCAAAGTGCTACAAAGTGCAACTAAAATCAATGAAAAAATAAAATAA
>JBBPBX010006321.1:7014-68897 GCA_038048925.1 Garcialebias charrua
TAACATTATATATATATACACATACAATTTTATGGGAAAAAATAAGATAATTGGAAATTTTACGGCAGCAACACACCTAAAAACATCTAACAAGGTTAAGTCAGGTCATCTGGACAGATTATTCTTGTTGAAACGTTTTGTCTTTTATCCAAAGGACTTATTAAGTCTGAGGATCTGCGATAAACTCAGTCTTATAAATAGCAAATTCTTATAGTGGATCATCCAGTTTGCTGGTAACATCCAAAACTAGCTGTTCACATGTAAAAAAGGAGGACCATCAACCTAACAATTGATAATTAGTGCCCTGATGGTTGCTTGCTATTCCCAAAGAGCTGAGTGATTCTTCCAGTAACAGCGTTGTAAGAGGGGGACAGTTGAACACGGAGGCCTCCACCTCTGTTTAATGATGGATGGTTTCTTTTCACAAAGATGGCCTTCTTTACTCCTCTCTCAAACCATTGTTCCTTTTTATCAAGGATGTGACATCCAGAAAGCATGTCTGTAATTGCTTCCGTTGGTGTGGAACAGACAATCAAGCAAAACAACAACAAAAAGAAATAACATAAGACAGAGCAAAAAAAAAAAGGATGTGACATCCCAGAAAGAGTGACCACTGTCCTGGAGATGAGTGTAGATTACAGAGTCCTGGCCTAATGATGTTGATCTTTTGTGCTGGGTGTAGGGTTTCTGGGGTCTGGTCCTGCATGTTGTTTCTCCCTCATGTTTTCCAGTCCCTCCTCATGCATTCTCCTCCTGTCATCCAGCACTGTCGCACCTGTGTTTAATCTTAATCACCGCAGGTGTCTGTCATTTCACCTTGTCAGTGTATGTATATATTCAGCTCCTTGGTGTCTTGTAATTTATCTCTGGATTGTCCTGTCTAAGGCTTCATGCTCGTTATTCCCACTGTGTCTCATCCGCTTAAAGTAAGTCTGCTGCCTCCACAGCTTTTTGTTTATTAATTAATAAACGTTTTACTTATTTTATTCAGCGCCTCCTCATATTCCTGCACATGGGTTCAACACACAGAGATGCGATCATGATAGAATCCAGAGACCAAACAGAACCCCAGCAGGATTATAACTCTTTTTGAGTATGCGGTCCGGGAGGCAAAGAAGACCGCTCTGCGTGAGGAGGAGGAAAGAAGGAGAACCAGAGCGGCAGCTCCTCACAACCAACCTCCTCCCCAGCCACATCCTGTTTTCCCAGAGCAGTTTCCAAAGGGAGAGGGGGGCAACCCGCTCGGACTCGCCGCAGGAGGAACGGGCGGCCGAACTGAGCTGGCGCCACCAAACCCTAGTGCGCCGCTTCACAGATGCAGCCGAGTCCTCGCCCGTGTGTTTCCCTTCGTGGGGAGGGGGAGGACGTTGCACCTGTTGCTGGAGGGGAGGACGCTGCACACCCCTACACACCTGTTGTTGGGAGGGGGGGGATCCTACAACTCCAGCGGTACCTGGGAGAGAATGATCGCTGCGGAGGAAATCATCTCCAGGTACACCGGGGCTGGCTGTAATGAAGACTCGCCGGAGGCATGGCAGCAGTTCCAGCCGGCGTGGATGGAGAGGTGCATGCTGCGCTCGCTTCTGCTGGCTCCTGTTCAGCCTGTTTCTCATATCAGTTTAACTCTTACTGATCTCTCTCCCTCACCGTCGAATGCACCCGGCCCGGGTACCACACCAACTGTTCCTGCCTGGCTGTCAACATCAGCACACCAGCGTTGGACTTACTGGTTCCCACGCCAGCTCCCAGACTGGTTTCCACTCCAGCTCCCACGCCAGCTCCCAGACTGGTTCCCACGCCAGCACCCAGACTGGCTTCCACGCCAGCACCAAGGCTGGGTCCTCGTTCAGCCGACACCTCAACGTCCTCAGAGGGTCTTCGCTTAGCCAACGCCTCAACGTCTACAGAGTGTCTTTGCTCAGCCGACGCCTCGACGTCCACAAAGGGTCCTCGCTCAACCGACGTCTCGACGTCCACAGTGGGTCTTCGCTCAGCCGACGTCTCGACGTCCGCAGGGGGTCTTCGCTCAGCCGACGCCTCAACGTCCTTGGGGGAGTTCTCTCTCAGCCAACGCCTCAACGTTCATGGGGGGTCCTCGCTCAGCCGATGCCTCGACATCCATGGGGGGTTCCTCGCTCAGCCGACGCCTCAACATCCACGGGGGTCCTCGTTCAACCGACGCCTCGACGTCCACGGGGGTCCTCGTTCAGCCGACGCCTTGACGGAGGTCTCCGCTCCAGAGGTCCTCCCTCCTGAGGTCCTCGTTCTGCTGGAGGTCTTCGCTTCTGCGGGTCCTCGTTCAGCCAATGCTCTGACGGGGGTCTTTGCTCTAGAGGTCCTCGCTTCTGAGGTCTTCGTTCCACCAGAGGTCTTCGCTTCGGGGGTCTTCGCTCAGCCGATGCTCCGACGGGGGTCTTCCCTCCAGAGGTCCTCTCTTCAGAGGTCCTCGCTTCTCCAGAGGTCCTCGCTTCTCCAGAGGTCCTCGCTTCTCCAGAGGTCCTCGCTTTTCCAGGGGTCCTCGCTCCAACAGAGGTCCTCGCTTCAACAGAGGTCCTCACTCCAACAGAGGTCCTCGCTCCAACAGAGGTTCTCGCTCTATCAGAGGTCCTCGCTCTTCCAGAGGTCCTCATTCATCGAGCTACAGCTACCCCGGGGGTCTCCTCACCTCTAGCTATAGCCTCTCCACTGGCCACAAATGACTGACCTCCTGGCCACCCACCGGAACCCTGGTCCAAGGATGGCTGGCATCCTGGCCGCCCGCCAGACTTCTGGCCTGTTGATAGGTGGTTGCCAGGCCGCCCATCCGGATCTGCGGTCTTGCTGTAGATGGTCTTCTGACCACCCACCTTGACTTGGGGGCTTAGGGTTTTCTGTGTTTTTCCCGTTGTATCCAATATGTGTGCCCAGGTTCTTACCTGTCGTTTTTTTGTTTGCTATACCCTACTTGTCTCTTTTTTCTCCCACCCCCCTCCCAAGTGAATAGGGCTCTCCTTGGGATTTCAGGGGCCATCTCTTGTGGGGGGTCCTGTAGGGTTTCTGGGGTCTGGTCCTGCATGTTGTCTCTCCCTCATGTTTTCTAGTCCCTCCTCAGCATTCTTCTCCTGTTATCCAGCACTGTCGCACCTGTGTTTAATCTTAATCACCGCAGGTGTCTGTCATTTCACCTTGTCAGTGTCTGTATATATTCAGCCCCTTGGTGTCTTGTCATTTGTCTCTGGATTGTCCTGTCTAAAGGCCCAGGCAGAGCTCTGCGTACGGCCTGTATGCCACTCTACGTGCGTGTTCTGTGCGCACGCGTTCACAAGCACAGCTCTGCGTTCGTTCTCGCGTTAAATGCTCGTGTTTTCGCTCCAAATTCTTGTCGTAATTTGAGCAGCTGCACGCAGAGCGTTTACCTACGGGACAAACTGAGGTCGCTGATTGGTCATTTGCTGACACGCCTACTGAATTGATTGACAGTTCAGGTGGGGAAAAAAAGGACACGAGCTAGCTCGGCTGCAGCTGCTGCGGTGTTCTAAACTTTATATGCTAATAAAAAGTTATAAAAAATCAAAATAAAAACAGGGAGCGCTGGTCCTGCAGCCCACAGCCCACCAGGAAATCTGTAGAACCTCGCACAGCCATGTAGGACATGAGTTTAATTCGCTCGTGACAAATTCATTCATTTCTCATCATTTCAGTCATGGAGTCAATGGACGAGGAAGCGATCACTTGACTTTTGGAAAAAAAAAAGAAGAAAAGTCCAGATTAGGGATGAAGAAGGGGAATTAAATACATTTGTGTCACATACAAAACAGTCCGGCGCCGGGCAGTTTATTGTGAGACAACGCACCTCGCGTACGCGGTCGTAAAATTTGAGCTTTGCGCGTTCGTGCCCTGCGGGGCTACGCTTGTGCCTCTGCGTACGTACGGTGTACAGCGGTGTACTACCTTACGCAGAGCTATGCCTGTGCCTTAAGGCTTCATGGTCGTTATTCCCTTTGTGGCTCATCCGCTTAAAGTAAGTCTGCTGCCTCAACAGCTTTTTGTTTATTCATTAATAAAGGTTTTACTTATTTTATTCGGAGCCTCCTCGTATTCCTGCACATGGGTTCAACACGCAGAGACGCGATCATGATACTGGGCCATCCTTTGGCCAGTGGCTGTTTAGTTTCCCCAATATAAGACTGATCACAGCCTTCCTGACGCTGAACAGCTTACACAATATTACTCTGTGTCTGGGGACTGGATCTTTGGGATGGACCAGTCTTTGCTGTAATGTATTTTGGGGTATGAAAGCTGCTGGGATGTTGTGTTTAGAAAATAAACGTCTCAGTTTCTCTGAAGCCCCTGCAACATACAGAATGACCACTGGTCTGGGTCTGGGTTCCTCCTTGGTGCCTTCCTCTTGGACCTTCCTCTTTCCTCCTGGACCCATAATCAAATAAAACAACGTCCATTAATGATTTAGTTTTTTCTTTCTTAAAAGCATAAAAATGTGTAAACATTAGTCAGACTGTAGCTGACTCTGAGTCTAGGACAGTGAATGCAAAATTTACTTTAAAGTAAACAGCCTGTGTGAGTCTGGAAGACAACCCAAGATGTCAAGAGGTGTCAGAGGTCAGCTCCATCATGCGAAAGGGGCCAAAGGTAAATTAAAATGATCTGAGGCAAAATGGAAAACTGTTCTGTGGTCCAATGAATAAAAATGGAGAACTTCTACTGGAAACCACAGATACCATGTCCTTTGCACTAAAGAGGAGAGAGATTATCCAGCCTGTACTCATTACAGTCCAGAAGTCTGCCTCTCTAGTGGTATGGGGGTACATTAATGCTACTGGTGTGAGCAACATATACACATCTGGAAAGGCACCACCAGTGCAGAAAACTGTACACAGGTTTTAGAACAACATCTGCTCCCATACAGCAAACTATTGAGCAAAAAAGAAAATGGTCTATAAACATTTACAGACTGTTGGTAAAAGTAGAGAGGAAGATTCAAAGTGGTAAACATGACCCTAGCCCAACTTTTTGAGATGTGTTGCTGCCATCAAAATAATAAAAAAGAACAACAGTTTATCAGTTTCAACATTTGATATGTTTACTTTGATCCACTGTGAGTAAAACATGTGAAAATAATTGCATTATTTTAATTAAATTTTATTCATCATAACTTTTTCTAAACTTGGATTGTCAAATGTTAGGATCTTTTTCTGAAACTTGGCTTATCACAACCAGAGACTTATCATTCTTACCGGAGGCAGCGGGGCCGCCAGGAATATTGGGCCCCATGTCAAAAAATCCAATTGGGCCCACCTGCACAGCTGCTTTTGCCACATCTCTAGAATCTAACTGATCCAGCAAAAGTTTTACATAAATAACATTAAAGGCTTGCTTCCTTTGGTCCAATACTGGTACTAGCACAATATTTACTGTTAGTGAATTGTAGCCTACATGCAACCGTCTGCATAGAGTATGCAATTCACTATTTAAAGCAAGATTAAAAACAAACAAACAAAAACAAAAAAAAAACGAGGAGCCCCGCCGCCGGCAGAGACACGACGAGCAAGCGTGGCGTGCGCATGTGTTCTGAACGCAAACACGCTTCAAATTATTGTTAGTTCATATATCTGCTCTCAAATCAGTGGTAACATACTGCACACTCAAACTGATGGCATAATATGCCATCGTGAAATGGAGGCTAAGCTAGCGAACAGGTTGATAATCACGCACATCTCTACCCACCTCTCTTGGGGAAAAACTGTTACAAATCGACACCCTTTCCTTTGTCTGTCTTATTTTTCTTTTTTCTCTTTCCTTTTTTGACAGCCTGATTTTACGATTTTTCTGGGCAACATGTTGTTATTCTGTCCTCCTCTGACTGCAAAGTAACACCAGCAACGTCAAGTGAGCTAAAGCAGCTAGGAACATACTGTAACGACCCTGTGTTTGGTTCTGCTTTGGGTCCAAGTATTTCTGTGTATTTGTTCAGTTGTACTATGTTCTGTTGAGCTGTTGTGATTCTGTTGTCCCCCCGCCCTCATGTGTTGGACTGGTCGTGGGGGCAGGAGAGGGATAGGAGCAGGGAGGAGGGACCGGAAAAAGAGAGACGAAGAAGAAGCGTCTGTGAGTGTGTTGTTGTTAGCAGGCAGCTAGCAGTGTGTTCGCTCGCGTGTGTACCGCGTTTTCTTTTGAGGCGTGAGCTGCAGCCTCGGTAATAGCAGCTCGTCCCTGTTTCTGAATAAACCCCGTTTGGCTGGACTCCGTCTGCAGTGTTGGCGTCATTACATTGGTGTCAGAAGTAAACCAACGCTATCGAGCTGAGTGAGTACTACTGGCTCGTCGCCTCCACCCGCGACATCAGCGTCATGGACGGAGCGCTCGCCCAGGTGAAAATTAAAGCGGAGGGAATGGAGGACGAAGAGGCTCGGAGAGAGGGGTTCACTAAAATAACTCAGGCGACGGCTGCTCCGCACAGCTCTGCAGCGAGCATGGCTGCCGAAGCAGGACTGAAGACCGGCGGGGGGGCGGGTCCGTCGACGCCATTTTCTCCAAGCGCGCCAAAAGATTCACATGGCGGCAGCCATGACAGTTACGACAGCGTCGTCCAAAACGTCACCGTCCCGTTGAAGACGCCCAAGTACTCTGGTAGGTCCAGCTGGGAGGCCTTCCATGCACAGTTTGAGCTGCTGGCTCATGCAGGGAGGTGGACAGCAGAGCATAAAGCCCTGCAGCTGGCTCTCTGCCTACAAGATGATGCACTGGACTGCTTGTTATTGTTAAGCTCAGAGGACAGAAAAGACTATGATGCACTAGTCGGAGCTTTAAAGAGGCGGTTTGGACAATGTGTGCAACCAGACATTTTTAAAAATAAACTCTGCAACAGGAGCAGGTTGCCGGGTGAACCCCTGCGTGCTTTGGCTAATGACATTGAGAGCCTCACACGCAGAGCCTATTCACACATGCAGTCAGGGGTTCAGAATGAACTAGCAAAAGATCAGTTCATCAGAGCCCTGGCACCACCGGAGCTGCGTGTGCAGGTTCAACTGATGCACCCCCGATCCCTGCAAGATGCATTGGACTTAGCAGTGGAGAGAGAGTGTTTGCTGGGAGTAGCAGCGGGAAACGACCTGAGAGGACAACCACCGGCATGCAGATCTGCGGAGGGGGCAGAGCTGAACCAGGAGAAACCTGCTTGGGTCTCGGAGCTGACAGAAATGGTCCGAGCGGTGGCACTGCAGTCGACGCGGGACTCCTCCGCACCCCCGGCCGTTTGTTGGGGCTGTGGCCAACCGGGACACCTCCTGAGGCGGTGTCCTAAAACAGTCAAGACGCAGGGAAACGACACGGGGTCTGCGGGGGGGAGGAATCGCAGATCCCGACCGTAGCCTCCACACCTCCATCGCCAGTGGGCGGGGGCCGACAGCTCGAACAGGGGGCCCGAGCCCAGAATCCCTCCGAAATTGACTCCGCCCCCGACCAAGCGACCGTGGTTGTGGTGGTCGGCCGCACATGTGTTGGAGACTTTTGTTATGTCCCCGTCTCAGTGGAAGGGTTTCCATGCACGGCCCTGATTGACACTGGTTCCACGGTAACGCTAGTGAGGCCTGAGATGGTACCGGACTGGACTCTGATCCAACCCACCACAGTGCAGCTGCGCACAGTCACAGGGGACATGGCACCTATGAAGGGGAGGGGGACAATGACTTTTAATGTAGGTGGCCGATCTATCACCCACCCTGTGTGGGTAGCAGAGGTGCAGGACATGTGCATATTGGGGCTGGACTTTTTAAGGGCTGCGGGGTGCCAGTTGGATTTGGGTGTGGGGACATGGAGCTTCAAGGAGGGCCCTCTCATTCCACTGTTGCCCGCAGCTCCTGATCACACCCCCACGGGTCCTGTGGCCTGCTACACAGAACCGCAGATTGCAGCTGTCGAGCACATCCCACCTCAGCCCAGCCAGATTGCTGCCACCATGGCTCCCGAACCTGCGAGCCCTATGCACCCAGTGTGGGTGCCTCAGGAGACTGAAGACGCTGCGGAGACCTTGGTGCGGAAGATCTGGGCGGAAAACTGTAGGGGTTTAGACACTCAGCAGCAGGAACAACTGTTGCAGCTGCTCATGGACTTTAAGGACATTTTTGCCCTAAGTGAAGACCAGGTGGGGCGGACTCGTTTGGTGGAACATGACATCCTGACGGGAGGTGCACGCCCAATAAAATGTCGTCCCCGCCGGCTTCCCCTGGCCCGTCAGGAAGCATGTGACAGGGCAGTGTCAGACATGCTGCAGGCTGATGTTATCGAGCCTTCAAACAGTCCCTGGGCGTCTGCTGTTGTCATGGTGCCCAAAAAGAATGGAGAGTGGCGTTTGTGTGTTGATTACAGACCACTGAACGGGGTGACTGAGAAAGACTCATATCCACTGCCTAGGGTCGACGAGTCACTAGACCTGGTGTCCGGCTCCAACTGGTTCTCGTCTCTGGACCTTCGGAGCGGTTATTACCAGGTCCCCCTAGCAACAAGTGCCAGACCTAAGACTGCTTTTTGTACGGGGCGGGGACTCTGGCAGTTTAAGGTGCTCCCGTTTGGACTGTGCAATGCACCTGCCACTTTTTCCAGGCTGATGGACCAGACGCTGGCTGACATTCCTCGCCAGGAGTGTCTGGTGTATCTGGATGATATACTGGTCCATGGCGCCTCTTTTGCAATGGCTCTGGACTCACTCTGTAGAGTGCTGGAGAGAATTAGAGCTGCGGGCCTGAGACTCCACCCAGATAAGTGTCACTTTATGCAACAAGAGGTGTCGTTTCTGGGCCACCGAGTCGGCAGAGAGGGGATCGGCACAATGGAGGACAAAGTAAAGATGGTGGCAGAGTGGCCAACCCCCACGACTCAGAGAGATCTTAAAAGCTTCCTGGGACTGGCTTCTTATTACAGGAGGTTTGTGCGGGGGTTCGCAAGTATAGCAGCCCCCCTTTTCCAACTACTCCAGAAGAACAGAGACTATGTGTGGACTGAACAGTGCCAGGGAGCGTTTGACCGCCTGCGGCAAGCTCTGACTGAGTCCCCAGTCCTCGCTCCTGCAGACCCTTCCCTCCCCTTCATCCTCGACACGGATGCAAGTGGCGTGGGGGTTGGGGGGGTCCTGTCCCAGCTGGGGAAGGAGGGTGAGAGAGTGGTGGGGTATTTCAGCAGGGCCTTTAACAAAGCTGAGAGGCGCTACTGTGTGACAAGGCGGGAGCTGCTGGCGGTGGTACTTTCTCTACGCCATTTTAAGTACTACCTGTGTGGCTTGTCATTCACGATCAGGACTGATCACTCGGCCCTCCAGTGGCTGATGTCTTTTAAAGAACCTGAGGGTCAGGTGGCCCGGTGGCTGGAGGAGCTGCAATCCTACAACTTCTCTGTCATTCATCGGGCCGGAGCCAAGCACGCCAATGCCGATGCCCTCTCCCGCCGGCCTTGCGCTGCAGAGGGGTGCAGTTACTGTGACCGGAGGGAGAGGTTGGAGGAGGAACAGCTGCATCGGAACCGTCGAGGATCAGGTCAGAGTGACTTGGCGATCTGCAGAGAGCTGCAGGTGGTTGGCACAGACAGCTGGAGGCACCATCAGGAACAAGACCCTGACATCCAACCTGTGTTGCAGTGGGTGGAGAGGCAACTGAAGCCGCCGTGGGAGGAGGTTGCTGGACTCTCGCTGGCAACTAAAGGGTTGTGGTCCAAGTTTGAGGCTCTGCGACTGGAAGATGGAGTACTGCAGAGGTCATGGAAGAACCCTTCCACAGGTGAGGAGCGGTGGCAGATTGTAGTCCCAAAAGGCCTGAAAGACGTAGTCCTGCAGGGCGTGCATGGAGCGTCTGGGTCTGGACATTTTGGTGTCACAAAAACTCTCCGTCGCCTCCGACAGGGGTTTTATTGGGGCCAGTGTAGGAGGGATGTGGAGGATTTCTGCCGCTGCTGTGACCTCTGCACGGCACGGAAGGGGCCGACGGGTCAGTCTCACGCCCGCCTACAACAGTTTGTTGTAGGAGCCCCGATGGAACGAGTGGCCGTGGACATCATGGGCCCCCTACCACGCTCAGACAGGGGAAACTGTTATGTCCTGTCGGCTATAGACTATTTTACAAAATGGCCGGAGGCGTACGCCATCCCTGATCAGGAAGCAGAGACTGTGGCAGATGCTTTGGTTGGGGGCCTGATTAGCAGGTTTGGGGTACCAGACAGTATTCATAGTGACCAGGGGAGAAATTTTGAGTCACGGGTGTTTTCTACCATGTGCAGCCGCCTTGGCATCCACAAAACAAGAACGACACCATTACATCCCCAGAGCGACGGCCTAGTGGAAAGGCTCCACCGCACCCTGGGACAGCAGCTGGCCATCCTCACAGCAGAGCATCAGCGGGACTGGGACGAGCACCTGCCACTGGTGCTAATGGCATGCCGCTCAGCTGTACAGGACTCCACGGCATGCACCCCATCGCTCCTCATGTTGGGGAGGGAGCTGCGCACACCAGCCGAACTGTCCTTCGGGCGCCCGCCGGATGCACCTGATGTTCCAGCGGGTCCCGAGTATGCCCGGAAACTTCAGGACAGGTTAGAGACGGCCCATGCGTTTGCCCGGAGGCAACAGGAGCAAGCAGGCATGCGCCAGAAACGGAACTATGATGTAAGGGCTAAGGGCCGACACTTCACTCCAGGGGAGCTGGTCTGGGTGTACAACCCTCGTAGGAAGAAGGGACGGTGCCCGAAGCTGGACAGTCAGTGGGTGGGTCCCTGCAGAGTGTTGGAGCGCCTGGGGGAGGTGGTCTACAGAGTTCAGATGCCCCAAAACAGGAGAAGAGTAGCTCTGCACAGGGACAGGTTGGCCCCCTATCAAGGCAGGTCTGCACCTCAGTCCCCAGAAGGCCAATGGTCAGGGTCTCTGGTGCGTCCGCCAACCTCCCCAGAAGCCTTATCACCGACATCGAATGATGCCCCGGCCCCAGAGCCTGTAGCGCCGCTGGGAGCTCGCCCGCAGCGGACGAGGAGGGCTCCAAGACGGTTTGATGACTTTGTTTGTCCCCTCGTGGGCGAGGGACTCAGTAGTGGGGGGGTAGTGTAACGACCCTGTGTTTGGTTCTGCTTTGGGTCCAAGTATTTCTGTGTATTTGTTCAGTTGTACTGTGTTCTGTTGAGCTGTTGTGATTCTGTTGTCCCCCGCCCTCATGTGTTGGACTGGTCGTGGGGGCAGGAGAGGGATAGGAGCAGGGAGGAGGGACCGGAAAAAGAGAGACGAAGAAGAAGAGCCCGGGAGTGTGTTGTTGTTAGCAGGCAGCTAGCAGTGTGTTCACTCGCGTGTGTACCGCGTTTTCTGTTAAGGCGTGAGCTGCAGCCTCGGTAATAGCAGCTCGTCCCTGTTTCTGAATAAACCCCGTTTGGCTGGACTCCGTCTGTAGTGTTGGCGTCATTACAATACTTTTTGAAGTGCCATCCGCAAGCTTGCTACAAGTAATCTATCCGATTTTTTATGGCGTTCATCATTTTTTGAATACACCGGTACACATATTCACGGATGGTGGCGCAACTGGTAGAACTGCTGCCTCTCTGCGAGAAGGCTGCCGGCGTTACCATAGATATATATGGGTGTTACACCCATAGGGGGCGCTGTTGCATTTTTACATCATACTTTGCCATTTGTTAAAAAAATATATTATATGAAGTAGCTTAATGTGTGTAATGTATTAGAGTTAGAAAAATTACAAAGAGTTATTCATTTTGTTCTTTTACTTTATTATTGTTTGAACTAATTGTTTTAAAAAAGGGGCATATAAGATTTTTTTCTTCTGCTACCTTTAATTTTGTTTACATTTTGTATTCTTATCGTTTATGGGATCGTTTGTATTGTATTTTAAAATGAATAAATTTTATAAATAAATATTTGATTAACACTATCATATTGTGTTACCATCTATATTTTCATAATAGTCATGATATTCGTGATCAGATTTTACTTTTTATTCTTTGGAAGAAGGAAAGAGAGTCAGTCAAATAAAGTCCAGTTGATCTTGTATTGAATGCCTTTTTGATTTTATCATGTCCTGGTCGACTGAGAATCTTAATAATAATAATAAACTTTATTTGTATAGCACCTTCCTACAATGCCTTGCATTGACCAAGGTGCTTAACAGGATAAAAAGATGAATAAACTGGAACAATAAATCAGTGAAAATAGAATAAAAAACAACAGTAATAAAAGAAGGCAATGGAAATAAAAAATGCTACATACTAAAATACCAAAAGTAATAAAAGTTACACACTGAAAGCTTTTTTGAACAAGTGGGTCTTCAGTCTGGTTTTGAACAGAGTCAGATCAGAGGTGGCACGCAGCTCAAGGGGGAGGCTGTTCCAGGCTTTTGGGCCGGCAACAGAAAATGACCGGTCTCCCCATTGTTTGTACCTTGAGCGAGGCACCTCCAGCAGGTGTTGACTGGCAGATCGTAAAGCTCTGCCGGGCTGATGGGCTTTCAAAAGTTCTGAGATGTAGAGAGGTGCAAGTCCATTCAGAGCTTTGAAGACAAACAGCAGCAGCTTGAACTGTATCCTGAACTGAACCGGGAGCCAGTGTAGAGAGGACAGGACAGGAGTGATGTGTTCATATTTTCGTGTGTTGGTCAAAAAGCGCACGGCAGAGTTCTGTACAAGCTGTAAACGGGAGATGGAGGATTGATTAATACCAACATACAAAGCATTACAATAATCAAGTCTGGGCTGCCACCTTACTGTGGTGGAGGGGTTTGAGTGTCCCAATGATCCTAGGAGCTATGCTGTCAGGGGCTTCATGCCCCTAGTAGGGTCACCCAAGGCAGACAGGTCCTAGGTGAGGGACCAGACAAAGTGCAGCCCAAAAACCCCTTATGATGAGTACAATTAATGGATACAATGTTCCCTCGCCCGGACGCGGGTCACCGGGGCCCCACTCTGGAGCCAGGCCCGGAGGAGGGGCACGTTGGCGAGCGCCTGGTGGCCGGGCTTTTACCCATGGAGCTCGGCCGGGCACAGCCCGAAGAGGAGACGTGGGTCCCCCTTCCCATGGGCTCACCACCTGTGGGAGGGGCCAAAGGGGTCGGGTGCATTGTGGAATGGGTGGTGGCCGAGGGCGGGGACCCTGGCGGTCTGATCCTCGGCTACAGAAGCTGGCCATTGGGACATGGAATGTCACCTCTCTGGTGGGGAAGGAGCCTGAGCTAGTGTGTGAGGTTGAGAGGTTCCGGCTAGAAATAGTCGGACTCACCTCAACGCATGGCTCTGGCTCTGGAACCAGTTTCCTTGAGAGGGGTTGGACACTCTTCCACTCTGGAGTTGCCCCTGGTGAGAGGCGCCGAGCAGGAGTGGGCATACTTGTTGCCCCCCATCTTGGTGCCTGTACGTTGGGGTTCACCCCGGTGAACGAGAGGGTAGCCTCCCTTCGCCTACGTGTGGGGGGACGGGCTCTGACTGTTGTTTGTGCCTATGCGCCAAACGGCAGCGCAGATTACCCACCCTTTTTGGAGTCCTTGGAGGGGGTATTGGAGGGTGCGCCTCCTGGGGACTCCCTTGTTCTGCTGGGGGACTTCAACGCTCACGTGGGCAATGACAGTGAGACCTGGAGGGGTGTGGTTGGGAGGAACGGCCCCCCTGATCTGAACCCGAGTGGTGTTCTGTTGTTGGACTTCTGTGCTCGTCATGGATTGTCCATAACGAACACCATGTTCAGGCATAAGGGTGTCCATATGTGCTCTTGGCACCAGGACACCCTAGGTCGCAGCTCGATGATCGACTTTGTTGTCGTCTCATCTGATCTGCGGCCGCATGTCTTGGACACTCGGGTGAAGAGAGGGGCGGAGCTGTCAACTGACCACTACCTGGTGATGAGTTGGCTCCGATGGTGGGGGAGGATGCCGGTCAGACCTGGCAGGCCCAAACGTATTGTGAGGGTCTGCTGGGAACGTCTGGCAGAGTCTCCCGTAAGACGGAGCTTTAACTCCCACCTCCGGGAGAGCTTTGAACACGTTCCGAGGGAGGCGGGGGACATTGAGCCCGAGTGGGCCATGTTCCGCGCCTCTATTGTCGAGGCAGCTTATCGGAGTTGTGGCCGCAAGGTTGTTGGTGCCTGTCGTGGTGGCAACCCTCGAACCCGGTGGTGGACACCGGCGGTGAGGGATGCTGTCAAGCTGAAGAAGGAGTCCTATTGGGCCTTTTTGGCCTGTGGGACCCCGGAAGCAGCAGATAGGTACCGGCAGTCCAAGCGGCATGCGGCTCGGGTGGTTGCTGAGGCAAAAACTCGGGCGTGGGAGGAGTTCGGAGAGGCCATGGAGAATGACTTCCGTACGGCTTCGAGGCGATTCTGGTCCACCATCCGGCGTCTCAGGGGGGGAAAGCGGTACGCGACCAACACCATTTATGGTGGGGATGGCGTGCTGTTGACCTCAACTCGGGATGTTGTGAGTCGGTGGGCGGAATACTTCGAAGACCTCCTCAATCCTACTGGCACGTCTTCCACTGAGGAAGCGGAGCCTGGGGACTTTGGGTCGGGCTCTCCAATCTCTGGTGCTGAGGTCGCCAAGGTGGTTAAAAAGCTCCGCGGTGGCAGGGCTCCGGGGGTGGATGAGATTCGTCCTGAGTTCCTTAGGGCTCTGGATGTTGTGGGGTTGTGTTGGCTTACGCGACTCTGCAATATCGCGTGGACATCGGGGGCAGTTCCCTTGGATTGGCAGACTGGGGTGGTGGTTCCCCTATTCAAAAAGGGGGACCGTAGGGTGTGTTCCAACTATAGGGGGATCACACTCTTAAGCCTCCCTGGTAAGGTCTATTCAGGGGTTCTGGAGAGGAGGGTCCGTCGGATAGTCGAACCTCGGATTCAGGAGGAGCAGTGTGGTTTTCGTCCTGGTCGTGGAACACTGGACCAGCTCTACACCCTCAACAGGGTCCTGGAGGGTGCGTGGGAGTTTGCCCAACCAGTTTACATGTGCTTTGTGGACTTGGAGAAGGCATTCGACCGCGTCCCTCGGGGGGTTCTGTGGGGGGTACTCCGGGAGTATGGGGTACCAGGCCCATTGATATGGGCTGTTAGGTCCCTGTACGACCGGTGTCAGAGCTTGGTCCGCATTGCCGGCAGTAAGTCAGGCTCGTTTCCAGTGAGAGTTGGACTCCGCCAAGGTTGCCCTTTGTCACCGATTCTGTTCATAACTTTTATGGACAGAATTTCTAGGCGCAGCCAAGGTGTTGAGAGGATCCGTTTTGGTGGCCTTAGAATCGCTTCTCTGTTTTTTGCAGATGATGTGGTCCTATTGGCTTCATCAGATCGTGATCTACAGCTTTCGCTGGAGCGGTTTGCAGCTGAATGTGATGCGGCCGGGATGAGGATCAGTTCCTCCAAATCCGAGGCCATGGTCTTGAGCCGGAAAAGGGTAGCATGCCCTCTCCGGGTCGGGGAGGAGGTCCTGCCCCAAGTGGAGGAGTTTAAGTATCTCGGGGTCTTGTTCACGAATGAGGGAAAACTGGAGCGTGAGATCGATAGGCGGATAGGTGCAGCGTCCGCAGTGAAGCGGGTGCTGTACCGGTCTGTCGTGGTGAAGAGAGAGCTGAGTCAAAAGGCAAAGCTCTCAATTTACCGATCGATCTACGTTCCCACCCTCATCTATGGTCATGAGCTCTGGGTTATGACCGAAAGAACGAGATCTCGGATACAAGCGGCTGAAATGAGTTTTCTCCGCAGGGTGTCTGGACTCTCCCTTAGAGATAGGGTGAGAAGCTCAGTCATCCGGGAGGGACTCGGAGTAGAGCCGCTGCTTCTCCACATCGAGAGGAGCCAGTTGAGGTGGCTCGGGCATCTGGTTAGGATGCCTCCTGGACGCCTCCCTGGTGAGGTGTTCCGGGCATGTCCCACCGGGAGGAGACCCAGAGGAAGACCCAGGACACGCTGGAGGGACTATGTTTCTCGGCTGGCCTGGGAACGCCTTGGGATTCCCCCAGAGGAGCTGCTCCAAGTGGCTGGGGAGAGGGAAGTCTGGGCCTCCCTACTTAGGCTGCTACCCCCGCGACCCGACCCCGGATAAGCGGAAGAAAATGGATGGAAGTCTGGAGGTCACAAGGCATGGATGGCCTTCTCCAGATCACCACGGCTGAGAAATGACTTGACTTTAGAGAGCAGACGGAGCTGGAAAAAGCTGGTCTTGACAACAGAACTGATCTGTTTATCAAACTTTAAGTTGGAGTCAAGCTGCACTCCAAGATTTCTGACCACCGGGTTGAAGTGGGGGAGGGGAAAACCAACACTGGGACTGGGAAGGATGTTGCTGGTGTCATCGGGTGCACCAAATAAAATGCATTCAGTTTTATCTGTGTTTAGGTGGAGGAAGTTTTGAGACAGCCAGTGCTTAATGTCATTTAAGCAGTTGACAAGAGTGTTTGAACTGAGTGAGGGGTTGGGAGTGACTGGCAGATAGATTTGTAAATCGTCTGCATACATGTGAAAAGACAGATTATGACGTGCAATGATTGATCCTAATGGCAGCATGTAAAGAGAAAAGAGGACTGGCCCCAGAATGGATCCCTGTGGTACGCCAGAGGTCAGAGGGGTTGATGAAGAGGAGGACAGATCGCCTATCATGACAGAAAAGGTTCTCCCAGTCAGGTAAGATTTGAACCACTCAAGCACAGCTCCCTGGAGGCCAACCTGCTGAGACAAGCGGTTGATTAGTACCTGATGGTCGATGGTGTCAAAAGCTGCTGAGAGGTCTAACATCACCAACAGAACTGGGTTTTTTGCATCCAGGGACAGAAGAATTTGAATCTTCACCAGCAGAAAGAGTCAGCCTCATTCCTCCAAAAAATAAAAAAAATAACATCTGCCCACTAAAATCATGATTATGATGGAAATATAGACGTAACAGAATACGACAGTGTTAATCAGTTATTGCAAAATATGATGTAAAAAATTCAACAGTGCCCCCTATGGTCACAATATACGATAAGTCACAGAATATGGTGTAACACCTGTTCAAATCCCGGTCTGGAGACCTTTCTGGGTGGAGTTTGCATGTTCTCTTCGGGCATGTGTGGGTTTTCTCCAGGTACTCTGGTTTCCCCTCACAGACCAAAAACTTCCATGTTAGGCTGATTGGTAACTCTAAATTTATCCAGCTCTAAAGCTCTACAAGTTGCACCGCCCTTATCTTCCATCTGTGAAAATTCACCCAACTTAACCAGTGTAATAGCAACTGAAATTTAAGAGTCAAATCTACAAATTCTTCCTTAGTTTCAATTAGTCACAAGACTTGTGGTCATCTAAAAAGCCTACAGATTTAAAACCTGCAACCAGAGGCAGGTAAAAAAGAGAAAATTATTATTTTATACTTCACAAGCCTATTTATTAGAGTATAACTGGAATGTGCAAAATAAATTAAAGGCAGAAAACCACTGGAAAGAAACAAATACAGTATATAAATCTACATTTGATTAAATGTACAGTTTACAGCAGCTTTTTATTTGTTACAAAAACAAAAGAAAGTTAATATGGCATTTGATTTGTCAAAGTGGTTTCTCAAATGAAAATTATTACTTATAAAATCAGTTTGATATTTTCTGAACACTCCCGAGCAGAGAAAGTGATCTCAGTTTGGAGAAACAAGAAGATTCCTGACATACAAAGAAACATGTTCAGACCAACATCTGAATTTTTTTTTGTTTGTTTTTACAGTCAAAAACAACTCAAACGTTGAACAAAACAGTCGTGGTTCAAGAAAAAAAGCATAATGTGGACTTTAACATGGAACTGTATACCTCAGAATTTCAGCATCAGGTTGTTGTTTTACATTTAGTAAACATCAGAAAAAAAGGCTTTTATTCCATGTGAGTTGTCATGTGGTTTTTGAAACTTGTTCGATTACTGTAACTTTTTCCACAGGTCTCACATGAGAAAGGCTTCTCGCCTGTGTGAGTTCTCATGTGTCTGATTAAATCAAAGTTTCTATTAAAACCTTTTCCACAGGTCTGACATGAGAAAGCCAGCTCGCCTGTGTGAGTTGACATGTGGTATTTTAAACTTTTTCTATCACAGTATCTTTTTCCACAGGTCTGACATGAGAAAGGCTTCTCACCTGTGTGAGTTCTCATGTGTCTGATTAAATTACTTTTGCCACGAAAACCTTTTTCACATGTCAGACATGAAAAAGGCTTCTCACCTGTGTGAGTTTTTATGTGTGTGTTTAAATCACATTTCTGATAAAAACTTTTTCCGCAGGTCTGACATGAGAAAGGCTTCTCACCTGTGTGAGTTCTCATGTGGTATTTTAAATATTGTTTTTCAGCGTAACTTTTTCCACAGGTCTCACATGAAAAAGGCTTCTCACCTGTGTGAGTTTTCATGTGTCTGATTAAATTACCGTTGTCATGAAAATATTTTCCACAAGTCTGACATGAGAAAGGCTTCTCACCTGTGTGAGTTCTCATGTGATTAATCAAAACATTTTTGTAGTTGAAATTTTTTCCACAAGCTTGACATAAGAAAGGCCTCTCACCTGTTTGATTTCTCATGTGAACTCTTAAATTATGTTTCTCTTTGTTTATGACTCGTGGAAAAAATTTCAAACGTGTTTTTTTGTCTCTGTTTACATTTGGACGGTCCACATTGTCACCATAACCTCCTGTTTGTGGATTTGTCTCATTTTGTTTCGGCTCATCATCTCTGCAGGATCCTGGCTCTACATTCATGCTTCTTTCCTCATCTTGGTTCTCCACTTCACAAGAGTTTTGTGAAAGGAGTTGGTCGCTGGAGTTTGGTTCCAGTTCCCACTGGTTTCTTTCTTTAAAAACAGGAGTTACCATACAGGTTTCAGTCTCCGGCTCCTCTTTTATCTCTAGAAATTCTGGCTCATCCTTGGGAGGTTCTGGTGCCCCCAGTTCCTCTTGAATGTGTGGAAAATTGGGATCCTCATAGTACTTCATCATCTGTGAAGATTCTGGTGCTTCATCGTCCTCTTTTATTTTTGGAGGTTCTGGTTCTTCTTGGTCCTCTTTCATCTGTGGAGGTTCTGGTTCTTCTTGGTCCTCTTTCATCTGTGGAGGTTCTGGTTCTTCTTGGTCCAAACTGATGGTCATCTCCTGGTTACAAGGCTGCTGCTCATTGAGAATATTTTCCTCCTTCCAGATATGCTGTGGGAGTTCTGCAGACAGACAAAGGAAAATGCTGTACTGATTATTGTTACTGTAAGAAATCATATTTCACTTTAATTATTTGATTAATTCAAAGATGGTTTGAAAGTTGCAGCTTGAGGTGATCACAGCTTGGCAGGTACTGAGACCACACCTTTCCTAAAACCTTCTGGGATACTGTCCATCTGTTCTGAGATTGGAAAAGTGAAGCTGAAAATTTGGTGGCTGAAAAGCGGAAAATGAAAGGTCATGTTTCTTGATTTATAACTGATTGAATTATTATCAGTAATGCAGTAAAGTTGAAACAAAAAAATTGTGTTTGTATATCAGAAGCCATGCTAAAAGAACTTGCTTGTGGAAGTTTGAAAGTTTTAAAGGGATTTTGTTTACCTTATAATTACACAACAATAGAAATTGTATCCCTCCAAATTGATCAAATAAATATTTAGGAATAAAGTTCCACATGGAAGACTCGTTTAAAAAAAAGTTTTTTAACCATTTAATTTTAAGGACATTATTCAAAGATGTAAAGTCTAAAAAAATCAAGACCTCCATTTTTAGGTTTCTGGGTGGAGTTTGCATGTTCTCTTCGGGCATGTGTGGGTTTTCTCCAGGTACTCTGGTTTCCCCTCACAGACCAAAAACTTCCATGTTAGGCTGATTGGTAACTCTAAATTTATCCAGCTCTAAAAGTTGCTGCCCTTATCTTCCATCTGTGAAAATTCACCCAACTTAACCAGTGTAATAGCAACTGAAATTTAAGAGTCAAATCTACAATTTCTTCCTTAGTTTCAATTAGTCATAAGACTTGTTAGTGGTCATCTAAAAAGCCTACAGATTTAAAACCTGCAACCAGAGGCAGGTAAAAAAAGAGACATTTAATATTTTTTACTTCACAAGCCTATTTATTAGAGTATAACTGGAATGTGCAAAATAAATTAAAGGCAGAAAACCACTGGAAAGAAATAAATACAGTACATAAATCTACATTTGATTAAATGTACAGTTTACAGCAGCTTTTTATTTGTTACAAAAAAAAAGAAAGTTAATATGGCATTTGATTTGTCAAAGTGGTTTCTCAAATGAAAATTATTACTTATAAAATCAGTTTGATATTTTCTGAACACTCCCGAGCAGACAAAGTGATCTCAGTTTGGAGAAACAAGAAGATTCCTGACATACAAAGAAACATGTTCAGACCAACATCTGAATTTTTTTTTTTTATTCTTACAGTCAAAAACAACTCAAACGTTCTGAACAAAACAGTCGTGGTTCAAGAAAAAAGCATAATGTGGACTTTAACATGGAACTGTATACCTCAGAACTTCAGCATCAGGTTGTTGTTGTTTTTTTACATTTAGTAAACATCAGAAAAAAAGGCTTTTATTCCATGTGAGTTGTCATGTGGTTTTTGAAACTTGTTCGATTACTGTAACTTTTTCCACAGGTCTGACATGAGAAAGGCTTCTCGCCTGTGTGAGTTCTCATGTGTCTGATTAAATCAAAGTTTCTATTAAAACCTTTTCCACAGGTCTGACATGAGAAATCCAGCTCACCTGTGTGAGTTGACATGTGGTATTTTAAACTTTTTCTATCACGGTATCTTTTTCCACAGGTCTGACATGAGAAAGGCTTCTCACCTGTGTGAGTTCTCATGTGGGATTTTAAATCACATTTCTGATAAAAACTTTTTCCGCAGGTCTGACATGAGAAAGGCTTCTCACCTGTGTGAGTTCTCATGTGGGATTTTAAATCACATTTCTGATAAAAACTTTTTCCGCAGGTCTGACATGAGAAAGGCTTCTCACCTGTGTGAGTTCTCATGTGGTATTTTAAATATTGTTTTTCAGCGTAACTTTTTCCACAGGTCTCACATGAAAAAGGCTTCTCACCTGTGTGAGTTCTCATGTGTCTGATTAAATTACAGTTGTCATGAAAACCTTTTCCACAGGTCTGACATGAGAAAGGCTTCTCACCTGTGTGAGTTCTCATGTGGCATTTTAAATATCGTTTTTCAGCGTAACTTTTTCCACAGGTCTGACATGAGAAAGGCTTCTCACCTGTGTGAGTTCTCATGTGGTATTTTAAATGATGTTTTTTAGCGTAACTTTTTCCACAGGTCTGACATGAGAAAGGCTTCTCACCTGTGTGAGTTTTCATGTGAACAATCAAAACATTTTTGTAGTTGAAATTTTTTCCACAAGCTTGACATAAGAAAGGCCTCTCACCTGTTTGATTTCTCATGTGAACTCTTAAATTACGTTTCTCTTTGAATTTTTTTCCACGAGTCATAAACAAAGGCGTTTTTTTGTCCATGTTTACATTTGGACGGTCCACATTGTCACCATAACCTCCTGTTTGTAGATTTGTCTCATTTTGTTTCGGCTCATCATCTCTGCAGGATCCTGGCTCTACATTCATGCTTCTTTCCTCATCTTGGTTCTCCACTTCACAAGAGTTTTGTGAAAGGAGTTGGTCGCTGGAGTTTGGTTCCAGTTCCCACTGGTTTCTTTCTTTAAAAACAGGAGTTACCATACAGGTTTCAGTCTCCGGCTCCTCTTTTATCTCTAGAAATTCTGGTTCATCCTTGGGAGGTTCTGGTGCCCCCAGTTTCTCTTGAATGTGTGGAAAATTGGGATCCTCATAGTACTTCATCATCTGTGAAGATTCTGGTGCTTCATGGTCCTCTTTTATTTTTGGAGGTTTTGCTTCTTCTTGGTCCTCTTTCATCTGTGGAGGTTCTGGTTCTTCTTGGTCCAAACTGATGGTCATCTCCTGGTTACAGGGCTGCTGCTCATTGAGAATATTTTCCTCCTTCCAGATATGCTGTGGGAGTTCTGCAGACAGACAAAGGAAAATGCTGTACTGATTATTGTTACTGTAAGAAATCATATTTCACTTTAATTATTTGATTAATTCAAAGATGGTTTGAAAGTTGCAGCTTGAGGTGATCACAGCTTGGCAGGTACTGAGACCACACCTTTCCTAAAACCTTCTGGGATACTGTCCATCTGTTCTGAGATTGGAAAAGTGAAGCTGAAAATTTGGTGGCTGAAAAACGGAAAATGAAGGGTCATGTTTCTTGATTTATAACTGATTGAATTATTATCAGTAATGCAGTAAAGTTGAAACAAAAAAATTGTGTTTTAATTGCATCGATCTTAATCATCTCCCTTTTGATTGTGTGGCAGAGCACAGAATATTTTCAGTTTTCAATTCAACTGAATTCAATTCATTTATAAAGCACCAAGTTACAACAGAAGTCATCTCAGGGCACTGAACAGAAACATTTATATATAAATATAAAAATCCTCCTTCCTGACGTTGCACGTTCGTGGTGAGATGTATTGTTACTTCCTGTTTTCTCTGTTGGTAGCTCGAGTAGCCCTTTTTTTTTCTGGATTTATTGGCTAGCTCTTGCTAGCGTTAGCTTAGCATGGCTACTGCTTCTCTACTGGCGTCCGGTCTTCTCACTTGCTTCGTGTGTCAGATGTTTAGCTACTCCTCTGCCCCCTTTAGTGGTAATAATACATGCAACAAGTGTAGTCTTATGATAGCTTTAGAGGAGAGGCTGTCTGAACTGGAAGTAGGGGTGCACTGATTTCAATTTTCTGGCCGATCACCGATTTTTAGAAAATCTGACCTGCCGATTCCGATTTTGGCCGATACCGATTTTCAGGTGTTAAAAGGTCAAAATGCACCCTAAATTTTCAGGACTTTACAACCTTTGCTGAGGCAGATGCGACTGGTGGATAAAATCGGCTTCTCATTTAAAGATCGGCCGATCACCGATCTCCCCAAATTAAGGAAATCGGGGCCGATCGATCGGCCGGCCGATTTATCGGTGCATCCGTAACTGGAAGCCCTCCAGTAGACCCCGGGCAGCCAGGACCCCAAGCCGACCGGGTGAGGGTCCGGAGTAAGGCTAAGCCCCCAGTTCACCACCGACCCGTTCACGTTTCTAATTTTTTTTCCTTACTCAGTGACACACCCGCTGAGAAGCAGACCCTGGTTACTGGCAGTTCCATAGTCCAAAACGTGGCTTTAGGGACTCCAGCTGCCATGGTTACCGTATTTTCCGGCGTATAAGTCGCACCTTTTTGCCTAATTTGCATGCCCTGCGACTTATAGGGCGGTGCGACATGTTTATGGATTTTTCCCCATGTTTTTAGACCCATTTTTGGCTCAGATATTACCGTTGAAATAATATGTGTCTTGATTGAAATTATTAAAATAAAACACTGGTAAAGTGTCTCTCTGAAAGATGAGTGAGAGGTGCTTCAATATAGTTCAGAGAGATGTGAAGAAGTGTAAATCCAAGCCAAATATGAAGGCTTGTATCACTACAAACATGTATGAAGTTGTCTTCTCAAGAAATACATTATTCTTATACTGTATAAAGCAAGTATTTCTTCATGATACTGAAGTCAAGAAATACTACTTTATTTTTCATAAAAGTATTTATGTTTAATGAAGTCAAGAAATACCTTTTTTTATATGTATTTTTTCCCTGAAATAGTTTTTAAGTTCAACTTTATATGTAAGAGTTATATTGTTGATGTTCCCATTAAAATGCACTTTCATTAAAGTAAATATTGGCAAAGTTCAATGTAATTTTTATGTTGAGGTGGAGGAAGGTTGTTGTCAGCAGCTGCTGAAAGTAACTAATAAACTAACTTGTAATCTAACAGTTACTTTCCAAATCAAGTAATCAGTAACTTGACTAAGTTACTTTTTAAATGTATGCCATCACAGGTTGACCGCAACAAAACAACACAGGAGAGGAAACAGTAACACTGATAACTGAAAGTACTGCCATACTTAAATAGAAGCTTACAAAACAATGGTGGGCGGATGAACGCTAGGGAGCGCTAAAGCGCTATTCCGCTTACAGTGGACCTAAACTTTTTGTCAGCGTTTTTGTGAATTGACTAACTTTTATAATTCATAAGCGGATTTGTGCTATTTTTATTTAAAATGCAGTACCGCTAATAACTAATTATCTATCAGTAAAAACCAATAAACTTATTTACAAGCTCTTATGCTGCTTGTTTTATATTTTTCCCCACCGTAAACAGCAGAAAGGAGGAAGGGTGTGAGGGTGAGGGGGGCAGAGCTGAGAACAGACTCGGCTCTACTACTGCCATTTATTGTGAATATTGTGCTGTAGTACTGTATTGTGTTTATTGGTTGGTGTGTACATATGTTTTTATTCTATTTTTCTTCTATTTTTACTTCTTTTTATTGTACCTTTATGCCAAAGCAAGTTCCTAGTCAGTGAATTTTATTCTTTGACAATGGCAATAATAAACTGATTCTGATTATTAACTTTTTTTTTTTACCTCTTTGTGTTTTATTTCCAGTCTGGGACAGAAATAGCAGTTGACTTCTTCCTCTTCAGGGAAATCCACCAGATCACCTGCAGCTAAGAAATCTGTGATGACTAAACTCTGAACTTTTCCAAGGACAGCTGGGAGCAGGTCCAAGAAGAGGTTGTTGTGAGTAATGAGGACAAATACAGCCACACTGCTGCTACTGTTGTTATTGAGATGATTTTCTCCACCACTGGAGATCTTCACTGCAACTAGATCTGTGCTTTTAGCAGAAAATGTGGACAAGTTGGTCTTTTTGGACAAAAACTTAAAACTTGATTACAGTAGTTAGATTGTAAACAGTCTGTTGCTGCTTATTGTTCTGGTTCTGACTGTTATTGTATTTAATACGATTTTTATTATTGTTAATATATCTAAAAAAGCTAAGTCTGGTCCTCTGGACATTCAAAAAATAAAACAAAACAAAGCAAAAAAAAATATATAATAATAATAATAATGAATTCCATTTATAATGCACTTTTCATTAATAAAAATCTCAAAGTGCTACAAAGTGTAATAAAGCAAAGATCAAAATAAAACAAGTGATAAAATCAAATAAAATCAATAATAATATCGACTAAGATCAAAGATAAAATCATGTGGATGCAGATTAGGCTTGCTTAAAAATGTAGAAACGTTTCGTCTTTCGACCGAAAGACTTCCTCAGTCTGAGCTGCTGTATTCAGCTCAGTCTTATAAATAGCACCCTCTCACAGTGGATCAACCAGTTGGCTGATGACAGCCGAAACCAGCTGCTCACATGATCAAGGAGGACCATCAGCCTAACGATGGATCGTTAGCACCCTGATGGTTGTTTGCTATTCACAGAGGGCTGAGTGATACTAGCAATAACAGCATTGTAAGAGGGGGACAGTTGAACCCGGAGGCCTCCACCTCTGTTTAATGATGGACGGTTTCTTTTCACAAAGATGGCCTCCTTTACTCCTCTCTCAAACCATCGTTCCTCTCTATCAAGGATGTGAACATCTTCATCCCTGAAAGAGTGACCGCTGGCCTGGAGATGAGTGTAGACCGCAGAGTCCTGACCTGATGATGTTGATCTTCTGTGCTGGGCCATCCTTTTGGCCAGTGGCTGTTTAGTTTCCCCGATATAAGACTAATCACAGCCCTCCTGACACTGAACAGCATACACAATATTACTCTGTTACCCAAAGATCCAGTCCCCCGGCACAAACAGAGTAATATCGGTCTTTTGCACGTGACGTCACGGCTCATGTCTTTTTGCACTTACGGTCGCCATGTTGGGTGTATACCGGTTCATTTAAACAGAGGAAGTCCATGTTAAACACAGTGCGATACAGAACAATAACATCAGCAAAATGCAAACTAAATATAAAAATGAGCAGATGCCTTATAGAGAGAAACTCAACCTTGAAGCCAGAGAACGTTACATGGTGAAGTTAGCTTCAATTAACAACATTGATCCTTACGAGGTAGCAGCTAAGGCATGGACTTCCTCTGTTTAAATGAACCGGTATCCATACAATATGGCGACCTTTACGTTGTTTGAATTGAATAGAGCTTTGATTGGAGTTAAGAATACGTCTCCAGGTAAAGATGGCATATGCTATAAGATGTTAGAACAGTTATCAGATGCTGCTAAAGGAGTAGTTTTACAGTTGTATAATAAAGTATGGGAACGAGGTGAACTGCCCTCCGGTTGGAAGCATTCAGTCGTTGTACCAATAGTGAAACCAGGTAAGGATAAGGTAGAGGTAAAAAGTTATAGGCCTATTGCTCTTACTTCCAATTTAAGTAAGTTAATGGAGAGAATGGTAACTAGGAGATTAATGTATGAAATAGAAAACAGAGGTCTTTTGTCTCCTTGTCAAAGTGGCTTCAGAAGTGGACGGACAACTTTAGATCCTGTTGTGTGTTTAGAAAATGAAATAAGAAAGGCTCAAGTAACTAAAGAAATTCTTTTAGCTACATTTTTTGATATTGAAAAGGCTTATGACATGCTTTGGAAGGAGGGATTATTACTTAAGTTGGACAAAATGGGAATAAAAGGAAAAATGTTTAACTGGATCATGGATTTTTTACGGAATAGGACGATAGAAGTGAGAGTGGGGGTTAATTGTTCAAATATTTATGCAATACAAAATGGGACTCCACAAGGGAGTGTATGTAGTCCGTTGTTTTTTAATATAATGATTAATGATATTTTTGATAATATTGACTTTAGAATTAGTAAAGCATTATATGCAGATGATGGGGCATTGTGGGTGAGAGGAGGTAATTTCAATATTGTTAATAATAGAATGCAATCAGCAATTGATGAGGTTGAAACGTGGTCGAAGACATGGGGGTTTCATTTGTCTACTGAGAAGACACAAGTGATATGTTTTTTGAAGAAAAGAGTTACTCCTGCGGTAGACCTTAGGTTATATGGTACAAATTTGAAACAGGTTAATATTGTACGGTATCTAGGTGTATGGTTTGATGAAAAACTTTCGTTTAGGATACATATACAGAAGATTGTTGACAAATGTAAAAAAGGTATTAATATTTTGAGATGTTTGTCAGGAAGTGGTTGGGGGGCTTCAAGCACATCTTTAAAGAGGATGTATGATGTTTTAATTTGCTCTGTGTTGGACTATGGATGTGTCGTTTATAACTCAGCGGCAGACTCGTTATTGTTAGAGTTGGATAGGATACAAGGTAAAGAGCTCAGAATATGTTGTGGAGCTTTTAGAACGTCTCAGATTCCTGCTCTGCAGGTGATTACTGGAGAAATGCCACTGGACTTAAGGCGGATGAAAATGTCAGCGAATTATTGGTTGAATTTACGAGGACATGAGGATAGTCATCCTACTAAAAATGTTTTCAGAGAATGTTGGGAGTATGGCCATAATGTACGCAGCTTTGGGTGGGATGGAAATATGTATGCTACTCATCTGGGAATAATTAATATAGCATGCTGTAAAACTGTGATTAAATCAATAATTGCACCATGGATGTTTGGAATGCCAATAGTAAATTTAGAAACCAAAAAAGTAGAACAGTCCTGTGGAGGTTTGTATCAAATTGTTCAGCAATATTTAGACGTGCGTTATGTCAATATGACAAAAATTTATACAGATGCATCTAAAGAGAAAAATGGTAGAACAGGAATAGCAGTTTTTATTCCTACAAAAAAGTTTTTTTTGAAACTGAGAACAACAGATAATTTGTCAATTTTTTCAGCGGAAATGTTGGCGATAATTTTGGCATTACAATGGGTTGTGGAGGAAAGGCCCAGAGAGGTAGTCATCTGTTCAGATTCAATGGCCCTCATTCATGAAACTGTTCGTATTCTTATCCTACGTTTCTCCTACTTTTGTTCTTACGAAGCGTTCGTACGAACATGCCACGTCAGATTCAACAAAGTCTTCTATCATGAGGAAACGTGTGTAAATGGCTTGCGTAAATATGATGAATCCCACCTGTTCTAAACAGCTGCGCGTGCACGCGTGAGCTTATTTACATAATTCCCACCCCTCAAAACACCATATAAGGCTACGTTTCCTGCCTCAGAGGCAAAACGTGTACGTTCATAAAATGACAGCGAAAAGTAAAAAAGAAGAACTCTACCGGTGCGGAGAATGAAGTTCTGGTCTCTGAGGTCAAGAACAGAAAATCTGTCCTTATTAGCAGCGTCACTCATGGAAGTAAATGACCAGCTAAAGCCAAGGAAAGTTTGTTTATAATAAATGTGGACCTCAAAATATGCATGCGTCCTGATGGCTTACTGGTTAAAGTATTGCGCTGTTAGCTGTTCCTAACCTTTTCCACACATCGTGGGATCGAGTCCCACAAGGTTTGACTTTTTTTCTTTCCTTCTTACTTTAGATTATTTATTCATTCCAAATTAAAAAGGCTTTATGCTTTATTTCTTGTTGTATTGTAAATAGTTTTCTTGTGTTTTTTAAATCTGGAATGAATTAAAAGACAAAAAAAACCTTGTCCCATGCGGGACGCGAACCCATAACCTTCGGAACTGCGACGCAACGCTCTACTCACTGCGCCACATGAGATCTATGACAGCAACAGGAGGAGGTCGATCTAAAGTCTGCGTTACCGAAGTCTGCGTTACCGAGACAAATTAAACTTAAATTAATTCATGGTTTAAGTTGGTTTCAGTTTGAGATCTTCATATTAATATTGTAGTGTTAGAAAACGGCATTGATAACAAATTGATTTTCATTTAAATACTTTAATCCGTTAGTCATTATTACATTTAAAATTATAATTCGACTTCAAACAGAACCTATTGTCAAAAACAATTGTGGTGCGTGACTTTTTTAAACTCTAAATATTTCCTAAATAACGAAATATGAAGTTATTAGTGGAGAAATGCTGTCTGGATGACAGCAGACCGGCCGCTCGTAAAATATACGACAGGTCCGGACCACTCGTAAATTTTGTTCGTATCTGAAAAAAATCGTAGGATACGAAAACATTGTTGAATGCCACAAATGCTCCTAAATCACTCGTAAGCACAGTTTAAGCACAAATCTGTGCGTACGAACGGTTCATGAATGAGGGCCAATGTCTTGCCTAACTAGTTTTATCAGTGGAAAATCTGACAGCCGCCCAGATCTGATCGCAGAAGTTAATTATTTGGTTTATGTATTAATGCAACAGAATATAAGTATTCAATTCACATGGGTTCCAGCACATAAAGGCATTGTTGGCAATGAAATAGTCGATAAGTTGGCTAAAGAAGCAGTTAAAGCAAGAGACATTGAATATGATGTCCCATTAAGTAAAGCAGAAATAAAAATAATTGTTAAAGATAAAATAAATGATATGTGGCAGGAGAGGTGGGATTTAGAAGTAAGAGGAAGACATTTACATAACATACAGAAGGAGGTACTCCTACGTGATGATAGTAGTTTAATGACTAGGAGAGAGGAAGTATGGATTAACAGGTTGAGGCTTGGGCACACTACATTAAATAGTGGTCTAAAGATAATAGGAAAACATCCATCAGGTGACTGCTCTACTTGTGGGGAACTGGAAGGAGTGGAGCATGTGTTGCTTTATTGTAAGAAATATAACAATGAGAGGAAGGCACTGGAAAGGGTAATGGGGAGTTCAGTGACACTGGTTACTCTGTTGAAGAAAGAGCAGTCACAGGATGTAACTAAAGCACTTGTTAAATATTTGAAAGTTACGAAATTGGCTGATAGGATTTAATTTTTTATTTGTTTATTTATTATTTATTTATTTATTTTATTTATTATTATTATTAATTTTTTTTTATTGAAAGTACATAGACTCTTGAATTACATCTCCGTCCGGTTGATGGCGGTAATACACTGCGTTTGTAAACTGCCAGTAAACACCATCGAAGAAGAAGAAGAATAGGGTCTTAAGAATCCACAATATTCCTACGCCCCATGACGCTTTGCGCGAAATGTGAGCACGACTTCCGGTTGACCGGAAACACCGTTTATTTACATGCGAGTAATACAGTTGAAGACAGTCCAAACTTTGTTGTTTTAGTTCATTAAAAATGTGGGAACACCACTCGTTTTGTTAAAAGAGGAGGGACAAATAAAAAGAAATAACAGATGTGACCTGATCGCGCTGACATAATTTAAAAATACATAAATAGCGAACGCGTTTGCTCCGGTCTCTCGGCTAAGGTTTATTAGCAGCTAACTCGGCTAAAAGTACTTGTCGCGTCTGAGATCTATCGTTTTAAGACAGTAAATCTTCCAAAACTCTCATTAATATCCCTCCCCGAATAAAAAGAAATAACAGATGTGACCTGATCGCGCTGACATAATTTAAAAATACATAAATAGCGAACGCGTTTGCTCCGGCCTCTCGGCTAAGGTTTATTAGCAGCTATCTCGGCTAAAAGTACCGGTCGCGCCTGACATATATCATTTTAAGACAGTAAATCATCCAAAACTCTCATTAATAAACCCTCCCTGAATAAAAAGAAATTACAGATGTTACCTGATCGCGCAGACACAGCCATAGAGAAGGATGCAGGAACACTCTTTCTTTGTTTTGGGTCCGTGTTGAAAACACTGTTGTTTTAGCCAAAGATTTAGCTTGGTCCGGTTGTTGGTGCAGCCGCGAACAGCACAGCAGGTACCTGAACCCCGGTAGGACATTTCAGTAAACGTTCCGTTTAAACAAAAGCTGTGTTTGCTCCGATAAAATGAATGAAAATAACTTTCAAAAACACCCGCGACCCATACTCCGCCTATGGAAAACAGGCACTTCCGGTGTCAAACGGAAGTAAGTACCATAATCGCTTCTACAGTGACACCCTCAAGAATATTGTGGATATGTCTTAAACCTTCAGAAATAAACACTTTCAGCTGCAAACTGCATCCAACAAAACTTTCCTGAACGTGTCTTGTGGTCGCTGCTGCTCTTACCTGTTCTGTGCAGGTGTATCTGAGGTTTCCAGGTGATGTCCAGCAGTCTGCGCTGACGATCGATCTCTTCCTCGTACTGGACGATGGTTTTTTCAAACTCTGTGAATATTTCTTCAGCAGCAGCAGTTAGTCGCTCGCTGATAAACTCTCTCAGAGACTGAACTGAAGACATTGTTGCTGCAAACACTCAAACATTCACCTCACACACAGACATTTAACAGCCACATACAGCTAACTATGCTAACGCCTTGTTGACTTCCGCTGGTGTCACACTGTGAAGCTCCGGTGGAAACTGCAACTGTTGAAATGAAATCGGGATAGTAATTAAACAATAACTTGATAATTAAAAAAAATCTGTTGTATTTGATTCCACTTTTTTAACACCGTAAGTTATCTGCAGCTTGTTGATAAAAACTTGGTACTGAATCTACAGTAGGAACATAGAGCGCAACAACTGGGTCTTCATTTTTTTTATTTGGGGGGTTTGGTTTCCATAGCAACGCCCAGATTTAACGTTGGTCTGTTGAGACAAATTTATGAAAAGGACACCAGCGTAAAACACATTTTAGGTGTTATTTTATGATTAAAAATACTAATGACCACTTCGGAGGAGACGAATAACCGTAGTAAGTAAAGTTTATGTTTATGTTTATGTTTATTAAATTTGTTCATTTTTTTTACAAAAGAAACAATACAAGGCAATCTCATAATGATAGTGTACAAAATGTAAAAAAATGAAAGGTGGCAGAAAGAAGAATAAATCTTATTATATCTGCCCCTTATCTCCAGCAATCAGATTAAACAACAGTAGTCAAACCATGTAAACAATAATAATCTTCAACCAACTTTTTCCAACAATCAGGTTAAACAATAATATTCTTCAACCAACAGTACAAAATGACTAATTCTTTTTAGTTTTCTAACTAATACTAATACAGTACAAAATGACTAACACTTTCTAATTTTCTAACTAATACAATACACATTACGTTATTTCACATATATTTTTTTAACATATTTGTTTTGATCATTTTTTTAAATGTAAACATTGACTTGGCATTTTTAACTACATTCTCCAAGCCATTCCATAATCTAATTCCCTGAATTGAGTAAGTTAAACAACGAAAGTTAAATAAAGTAGTTTTCTTTTCTTTCCTTTTTTCATTATTATTATTTTTTTTGGTGTGTGTGTGTGCACGATAACAAGCTAACCACTCAAGCTTTGGTAACAAAAATAAACTTTGTTTAGTTCATTTTCTAGGACATTCCATTTAAAATAAGAACTTTTTTTTATTTGTACAAATTAATCACAAAAATTAGTCATACTCTGGATGTTAAACTTTTCAAGTAGAAATATTACTTTTATAAATACAGTAATAACCAAACAAGATCTGTAACCGTGTATAATTGTGTCATGAACTATACCATTTGCATTTTTGCCTGCTTTTATTTTTTGTATTTACGTTTTTTGTTTTTTTTCCCCATAAATAATCAGTTGCACTAAAATAAATGAACTTACATTTTTTAAATTAATGCCATGATAAAAGCATTATTATATTTTTATTATCTGAATACTGGAGAAAAAAACAAGCCCAACTTTAACAGAGCAGTTGCACATCAATACCCACATTTTACTGGAGTCTTTATAGCAATTTAACACTAATTTGTTTACATGTTCTGTTGTCTTTTAGCATGAAGCCGAGCAGAGTTTGTTTCCATTGTCTGTGTCAGAAGAGAAGGAGGATGAAACCGACAGAAAAAGCACCTTCAAAGGTTTCAGTAAACCTCAGTCAACTGGAGAAAACGACCCTCCACGAACAGACCTGCAGGGGAGCCTCATTATTCAGAGCAAAGCTGCAGAGCAGTGAGGATCACCAAATACAAAAAATATTCAGGAGCAAACAGAAGCGTTTATCCTCATTGTCTGCAATGCACTTGATAAATCTACACTTTTTGCATATTTAGGATAACGTGTCAAGTGGACTGAAAATGTACTTAGCTGTAATGCTCAGAAGGGAGGCAAATATCTTGAATATTCAGAAAAAACTTTACCATTTACCATTTTATTTATAAAGCACTTTAAACAGGAACAAGTCCACACCAAAGTGCTGGACAAACAAACACGCAACAGGCAACACAGACAATGAAGTACAACACGAAAAACATAAAAACATTGCAGATCATAAATCAAACGATCCAATACAAATCAGCTGGCATTGAAAGCGATGGAGTAGTAGTGAGTTTTTAACCGGGATTTGAAAACCGAGAGGGAGGGGGCCTGTTTGATGAGCAGCGGTAACTCGTTCCAGAGTCTTGGGCCTGCTACAGAGAACGCCCTGTCACCCCTGCGCTTAAGGCGAGTTTCTGGAACTATTAAGAGTACCTGATCCTCTGACCTCAAAGCACGTGGAGGGACATATGGGTGTATCAGATCCGAGAGGTAGGAGGTAAACTTGAAAACTGTAACATGTAAACATAATCCAGTTGTTTTCAATTCCGATGAAGTTTGTTTTAACAGTTACACAAATGGAAACGAGGCCATGGGAAAGTGCCAGTATGAGAGGGCTGTCATCTGTTTTTCCAAAGCTATCATTTTGCAACCCGAGCAGGTAATTAGACAAAACAAACAAAAAAGACTTTCAACGAGTTTTGTGTTTCTGTTGTTGAAGATGTGCTGTAGCTACAGCTCATGTTTGATGAGATTTTCTGAATTTTTAAGGTTACTTGGTTAGATTTGCGTTTGCTTGGCACATTTCACTTGTTACTGATGATGTTTTTAACATCATAACCTTTGCTGCTGGGTGTTTTAGACTGAGCTGCATGTGAGTCTGGGGGAGGCCTACCTGCAACTGTGTGACTTCCAGTCTACAGCAGCGTGTTATAAACGAGCCAATTTCCTGGAGCCTGGAGCATTTGATGCCCGCTTGGCCTTCATCTACTACTTCCAGGTGAAGTTTCTACATTATTCTTATCATGCTGAGTAGAGCCTCTGCTCGTCTGCATCGAACAAAGTCTCCCTCCCTTTGGAGGTTTTCCGGTTATGTTCCACTGGGAAGAGACCCCAAGCAAACTTAGAACTTTTTAGGGGGATTAAATAGCCTGTGAAATCCTCAGGGGTCCCTCAGGAGGAGCTGGAGTGTGTCTGTGGGAGAGGGAGGCCTGAATTTCTCTCCTCAACCTGTTGCCTCCATGACCTGACTAGATGAAGATATTTATCTAGGACAATGCTGATAAATAGAATATTTAAAAAGTCCTCTTGTTCATGAAACACAATGGTTTTCTTGTACATTTTTGACTCACACATCCTATCAAGTACTTAAAGGTCCACTGACATGATGTTTGATCTATGCATAAAATTGCTCAACATATATACGTTGCATCATTCAACTATGGTCGTTTGTACAAGCAAAATGATAAATCAATTTAATTTTGATTTAAAAGTGATTTTAAACTTCGCGCCGTGTTTATTCACGAGAAATCCGATTACACGCAATGCAACATCGGTGACGTCAACGCAGGAATTTCAGTCTGCGGCTGCATATAGAACGCAGATTCATTTTCTGCACGTTCGCCTATTTTTTTTGTATAACTTGAAAAATGCCATTACGTTGTGTCGCATTTGGGTGTTCTAATATCATCAGTGAACAAGTGAGCCTTTTCACTTTCCCGAAAGATGAAATACTTCGGACAAAACAAACAAAGCTGTCCCCCTCGGAGCCCCCCTCGCTCCACCTGAACGGTAAGGCAGAACCTGCTGTTTCTTGTTCAACCCCCTGAACTAACTTCTGCTTCCCAAACTGAAGACAAATCGCTCAAATCTAAACTTAGATTGCTAAATTTGTCGGTTTCTATATTGTGCGCTATTGTTTTGTAAAAGGGGCGTTCTAGAAGACATTCCTGCGCTGACGTCACTAAAGTAGCAAGCAGAAGTACCCGGATGTCCCGTGAAGAAACACAGCGCAAATTTTAAACTCACTTTTTAAACAAATTTTCATTAAATTATAGATTTGTTTGCAACAACAAACATAGTTGAATGATAAAAGATATATATGTTGTGCCAATTTCTGCAAAGTTCAAAAATCATGTCAGCCAACCTTTAAAGTCATCAGCTGGAGTGTTTTTTGACAACTTAAACTCAGAATGAGATCAGAGTCAGGGGACAGAACCTCAGCTGCACCATCATACTGATGAAGGTGAACTTGTTGAAGGTTTATGGTGATTTTTCTGATCCTGATGTCCTCAGGGTCAGTGTTTGTTTGACCGAGGTCTTTTCCTCGAGGCTCTGAAGGCTTTCAAGAAAGCTGCTGAAGTCAAGCCAGAATGCAAGATTTACAAAGTCAAAAGGTCAGAATCTCTAAATTCAACCTGGATGTATTGGTTTATACCATAGATGCACACATTACAGCGGCTTTACGTCAGACTGAACTTGTTTATGTGCAGAGTGTCTAAACATGCAGAGACCCCGAGCTGCAAAACTAAAGAAACAGAATTAACAATGTAACCAAAGGACTCACATTGAAACTACAGTATTTAAATAACACACCAATGTTTTAGGAAACACGTTTTAAAGGAAAAACTGTACTAAACATAACAAATCAGAAAACACAATTGTATTTTGTATTTTAATTTTATATTTCAAAGTTTCTGAGAAAAACACACACACACAAAACGCACCCAGTTTTAATTGAACATTTACGCCTCACGTTTCATCTAATGTTCTCTTTACTTGTGTTTTCATTTCAAACATGTTCACAAATGTATTTGTTTATTTTTCCCTCAGTTTGTCTTGTCTGACAGCTGCAGGTCACCACACCGACTGTCTCAAGGAGTTGAGTGAATTAATAGCTGAGAGTCCCTCGGCTGATCTTTACATCTTCAGAGCCCGGGTTCACAAACGAATCAACCAGGTGCAGAAACGTCTTACACATAAACACACACACAACACACACACACACAAAAAAAAACACTCAGATGAAGGTTTACGGCAGGGGTCCCCAAACTTTTTCCTGAGAGGGCCACATAACTTTTCCCTTCTCTGGTGGGGGGCCGGAGTCAGTTTGTAACAGGAAAAAGTGTGATGATTGCAGGAGTGCCTAAATGTAAAAATGTATTGTTTTCCAGAAAGCACAATCAAATAACCCTCTCTGGGTTCTTCACAGCACAAAAGTCAGGAGATAAATAATAACACTATTAATAAAATAAATAATAACACTATTAATAAAATAAATAATAACCAAATAACCCTCTCTAACAAAAGTGCAAATGTATTCTGCTGAGCTAACAGTCCACTTTTTAGCTTTGAGAGTTTGTCTGCTCGCATTTGGCCTTGCAAGCTATCATACTTGTCTTTGTGACGGGATTCATAGTGTCGCCGCAGATTGTATTCTTTGAATACCGCCACCGCCTCTTGACAGATAACACAGACAGCCTTTTCTTTGCATTGAACAAAAAATAATCCTTTGTCCACTGCAGCTTAAATGTCCTGCATTCTGAATCAACATTTCTCTTACCTAATCTTTTTGCCATTACTGTATTCCGTTCTGTCTTTGACAGGGGCGGGTTTAGGATTTTTTTCTGGGGGTTGCCAGATAGGGGCACAGACCGCACAGTGTTTCCCCTAGTTAACTTGCCATGGCGGGGTGCTCATCTCATCCATAATTTTTGTTGATGGGGAGGGATGGAGACATGTCTGAGCGAAGCTTGTACCAACAGTTTTTGAGCAGGGGTAGGGAGCTTTCAGCATGAAGGAAGAGGCCCCTTTAGCTTTTTAGCTAGAGAGCCTGTATTTTGTGCAGCTTAGTGCTATGTCAGTGCCGGGTGGGGGGGGCAAATTCGGTTTGGTAGGCGGGGTGCTCAGTTCTGTTGGCGGGGTGGGGCACCCCGCTTGTATAATGGTAGGGGAAACACTGCCGCAGAAGGGTGGAACACAATAAATCAAATGTGGAACAATAGTTCAAAATAGTTCATAACTAAGGAACATTTTATTGCAAAAGTCCATCTTTATTATCAAATACAAATACACACATGAAAAAAAAAAATCTAAATGCTCTATGGTATTGTTCTGGGGGCCGGACCAAATGTAGAGGCGGTCCGCATCCGGCCCGCGGGCCGTAGTTTGGAGACCACTGGTTTACGGGGTCACTTATTGAAAACTATTGATGCCAGTGGCTGGTATAGCAAACTATTTTCTGTGTGGAATGATTACGCGTCTTGAGCATCAACTAAAACGGTGAAAAACAAATAAGACTGCACATGTCTGATGACCATCTATTTGTTCAATACTAAAATCCATACATCCATTATCTTTACCCACTTCTTCCTTTTCGGGTCACGGGGGATCACTGGTGCTCATATCCAGCAGTCACTGTGCAAGAGGCAGGGGACGCCCTGGACAGGTCTCCGGTCCATCACAGGGACACAGAGACAAACGAGACAAACAACCATTCACTCTCTCACTCACACCTAGGGACAATTTAGAGTTATCAATCAGCCTAACATGCATGTTTCTGGTCTGTGGGAGGAAACTGGAGTACTCAGAAAACCCACACATATAATAATAATAATAATAATGAATTCAATTTATAACGCACTTTTCATTAATGAAAATCTCAAAGTGGTACAAAGTGCAACATGCACAGAGAGAACATGCAAACTCCACCAGAAAGGCCCTCGGCCGGGATTCGATCTGACGACCTAGACGGCGGCTGTATCAACTGATCCACCGTGCTGCCCTTAGTTCAATACTAAAACCAAGTATTCCAGATCTGCTAAAAAAGGTGACTTGATTTGTTCTTGCTCTGTTCCTCACCAAGTTTCATTAACAATGGTTTGTGTGTAGGCTGTGGGTCACACACACACTATCAGCCCTCCAGCTCTCCTTCTGTTGCAGGAACAGAGGCGGCTCCGGGGGGAGCTAGGGTGTGCTATAGCCCCCCCTGGAAAAGTTACAGCACCCCCTTAGCACCCCCAAGAAAATATCAGATTATTTTCTTTTTCATCTGAGTTAATATTCTTTAACATGGTTGTTGTGATGTTTTCCTCACAAAACACAACTAATAATAAAAATTTAAAAAATCAGTGATTATATCGAGTAAAAAAAACAATCTGATCCACCAGCTGAAGCCCAGAAAGATGAGTGATGCTCTCAACACTGACCCAGTAAAGAGCAGAAACTGGTGACATGATGCCTCTGGTTATGCCATTTTTAGCTAATACAACTTGATAAATCATTTCCTGGCTTGCAGTGATAATAAATGACTTATCTGGTCACATTAAATAACTACTTTTAACCAAAATCCAAAATAAACTTTATTAAAATAGCCTCACTGCATCTAAATTCATGCACGTATAAAACTGAAATAATTCCTGCTCAAAGAGTTAATTTTGCCTTAGACAAGAGAATTAAGCCTTGACTGATTTATTATTATTGCTTGTTTATTATTGTTGTTGATTTTTAGTTTGATTATTTTTGTAATAAAACTTAAAAGACAACTTTATTCAGATGATTATTCATTTGTTCTGGTATAGAACTCCCTGTAATAACATATTCAGCCTTTACTAATCAGAATCAGTCACTGAAGTACTTTGCAGAATACAGTATATTGATTAAGTTGTTGTTGGTCAGTAAACTGACCAGTGGGTGCCAAACTTTAATGAATGAAAATAAAGAAAACAAATGTAGTGGGGCTGAGATGGAAAAGGTGTCCCCCTTCTTCCTCCATCTCACCCTTCGTTATGGCTACAAGCTTCTACCCCGAGGTTGTTAGACTCATGAACCCCTAGTCTGAATTATCACTGTGAAAACAAATCACATACCATTTGGTTATGTGCTGCTGATCTCATGTTGCTGATCTATTTCATGTTGCTGTGTTCACTCGTCCTCATCTGCTCACACAGACTCATGTTCGTGCTGCTATTGTTTGGCGCATTGTTTCGTACTAGTAGTGCTTAGTGTATTTTTAGTTTAGTGTATTTCTTATTTCATGTCTCGGATCTTTTTTACTGTTTTTCTTTACAATTTGTATTTTTGTTGGATGTAACTGGGACCCTGTCCATAGTTTCGTTCCACCTTATGTACCACATGTGATGTGAATGACACACATTGACCTTGAGAACTGAAAGAACAAATGATCCTTCATAGCATCCTCAGTAAAATGCTTAGCCCCCCCACCCGCAGCAAAATATCTCTGGAGCCACCACTGTGCAGGAACTAAAGCTGCATTGTTTAAAGATGGCCCAAATGAAAGAAAACTATTTGCAAATAGCAAAGTGTCAAACTGGCATAGTGTGTGATGGTCTTTATATATTTCTTTATTTATTCTGTTTCATTTTAAATGTTTTTCAAATCAAAATGTTCCCTTCTGTCCAGGCATTTCTTTGTTTTCAAGATGTGAAGTCCGCGTTAACGCTGAAGCCGGCGTGTCAGGATGCAGAAGCCCTGCTGCTGCAGCTGCAGGAGGTGAGCGAAGAGGCCCGGCAGCAGGCGGTTCTCAGGACTCTGGCTGGTCGGCTGCAGGAGGCCCTCTGTTTGATCAACGTCGCTCTGCAGAGCAGCCCGCAGGACGGGCGCCTCTACCTGTTCAGGTGAGTTTGACATTTACATTTATGCTTGTGGACCTTTGGCCCAGCTCCATCTAATTATGAGAGGTTTTATTTAGCAAATACTGATTCATCATTTTACACTCTTGTTTCCCTATTTAATTTCTTTATTTGTTTTATTTTTACTTCTTCTTGTGCTGTTTTAGCTCATTCAAGAGATTAGTGCTGTGACTTTTTGTTTTGTAACTTTTATGTATTTTACAATACTTTATTTATTTACAAATATTTCATTATTATACTTTTTATTATATATATTTTTTTCTGCTGTCCTTTGTTGACCTCGTGGCGTGGGGGGAAGATAACGTACCTGGCTCGTGAGCATCGGGGGAGGTGTTTCTGACTGGACCAGAACCTAACCGAACTGGCTGTGGGGACACCGTCTTTAGTCCACATTAAAGTCTGTTTACCTCGTGGAACCTGAGCCCATCTGCGCGCGCGGCCGTGGGGATGCTTGCAGCTGGAGCTGCGCTCTCTGCTTTGTGCTCATTCTGTGTGTGCTCATTCTGCTCACACGCGCGTTCATCTGAAGGACCCGCGGATGAACTGCTGCTGAAATAATTTCTGGAGCTGAGAGGTCTTCAGCCCTCTGGATGAACTGCTGCTGAAATAATTTCTGGAGCTGAGAGGTCTTCAGCCCTCTGGTAAGACTTGCTGTGTTTTTTCTGGAGGTGGCTTTTTTCTGGAGGTGGTTTTTTCATTCTGAAGAGGCTGAAGGCTGAAGAAGAGAGCAGCAATAGCAGCAATAATAACGAACATCTTACCTGCTGTAGATAACTTTTTAAAGAGCCTCATTTTTGAAGAGACCAATACCTCAACAACAACAAATATCTTATCTGCTGTAGATAACTCTTTAAAGAGCCTCATTTGTTGTTGTGAGCTCAACAACAAACATCTTACCTGCTGCAGATAACTTTAAAGAGCCTCATTTCGTTGTTGTGGGCTGTTTTGTGGATCAGACGAGCGGAGAGTGAAGCGCGGAGGATCAGGATCTTCTCTGTTTGGTGACTGTTTCACACTGTTATGGGCTGTTTGTGGATCAGACGAGCGTAGAGTGAAGCGCGGAGGATCAGGATCGCCGCTGTTTTGGTGCCTGTTTTTCACACCGTTGTGAGCTGTTGTGAGCTGTTGAGAGCCGTTTGTGGATCAGACAAGCAGAAAGTGAAGCGCGGAGGATCAGGATTGTCGCTGTTTGGTGATCGTCGCTGTTTGGTGGTGCCTGTTTCACACTGTTGGGAGCTAATTGTGGATCAGACGGGCGGAGAGAAAAGTGTGCCGCTGAGGATCAGGAGCTGCTGTCGCTGTTGTTTGGTGCTGTTCACGCTGTTGTTCCTTTGCTGTCCTGATACAGGCTACAATCATGCCTTTAATTTTAGGAGGCTTTTCTGGCACCACACTCTGCTGTTTGCTGCAAATTGCTTGTTTCTACCCGTTGATTCTGGATCCAGCTTGTGTTAACCAGGGCCACATCCATTCATATTCACAGGGGGGCTGGACCCCCTCTCACACAAACTATAGTTGGGCCTCTACAAAGGAACTGTTTGCTCACTTAATCTGTGATGCTTTATGGTCTGAGACTTTTCTGTATCATTCATATTACTGTCATTATTTTCAGTTCTCAGACTACCTGGAATCACTGAATCTTATCAACACATCTGGATCTGCCCATCACTTCAACTTTCATTGTTTTTGGGTTCTGAATGATCGTATCTTCATCAATGTTTCTCATGGTTCAATTATGGGTGCAAAATGTCACACTGTTAACTCCTGTAACTACACATCAGTGACAAAGAAGTCAAGTAAATGTCTGATATTAATGTTGTTATTGATCTCAGGGATTCAGCCCAACCCAGGGCCCTCATTAACTACAGTACTCCCAGTGAGTTTAAAAATAATTCAGGTCTCCATTTCCTGCATGTAAACGCTCGTAGCCTCCTAAAAAAACTTGATGAATTGAAAATCCTAATCAGTTCTTCTGGGGCAGATGTGATCGTTATCTCTGAAACTTGGCTCAACAAATCTGTTTTGAAAAATGACCTGGCAATCAATGAATTTAAGATCTATCGTTGTGATCGTATAAAAAAGGGAGGTGGAGTCGCTATTTACATCAGAGACTCTTTGGCTGCCAGGATTGCGTCTAAAAAAACAATTGCAAACCAGTTTGAGGCTTTAGCTGTGAACATCAGTTTGAAGGGAGGTCAGATCATAACTGTTGTAGGTTGTTATCGTCCCCCCTCCGCAACACCTGAAGCTCTGTCCTCCCTGACTGAATTCATAGGAAATTTAAAACACAATGAGATTGTTATGGTAGGAGATTTCAACATTGATTGGAATAAGTCGACCCCCCTCTGTGATAAATTCAAGGAATGTTGCCTATCTCTCAATCTAACACAACTTATCGATTCTCCCACCAGACCAAACAAAAAATGTCCCGAAAAATCTTCCACCTTAGATTTGTTTTTTACAAATGCACCTCATAAATTTCCTGGAACAGGTGTATTTGCTAACATTTTGAGTGATCATCCCGTAATAGCAGCTCTTAGATCTACTAAACTTCCACCTGCTGAGCCCAGAATAATTCAAAAAAGGGATTTGAAACGTTTCTGTGAACAATCATTCCTCTGGGATCTATCCCACATTGATTGGCAACGTATTCTACTAATCAACGACGTGAACACCGCTTGGAACTATTTTCATAATAGTTTCATTTTCTTTGTAAACAAACATGCTCCTTTCCGGCAGTTCAGGATAAAGGGCCGTGACAGCCCCTGGTTTACTCCTGAACTAGCTGACCTCCTGCACAGGAGAGATCATCTTTGGGCCGCAGCAAGAAAATCACACTCAGACACTGATTGGTTGAAATTTCGGCAGCTGAGGAATAAATGCACAACTGCCATCAAAGCCGCAAAACGTAATTACTTCTTATCTCAGACCTCCAAAAATCTAAACGACCCTAAAAAATTCTGGAAAACCATCAAATCTCTCTCAGGCACCCCCCAATCATCTGACCTCCCATCACAACTTCTTGTTGATTCTGTTCCTGTGTCAAATAAGCACGAGATCCTGAACTGTTTCAACAAACATTTTGTTGCTTCTAGTTCATTATTTGACACAGTTACAAATGGAAAATCAGCCACTTCATCTAATAACCAAACTTTTACAAATCAAATCCCTCCTACAAGTAAATCCTCAGTTAATCACACCTTCTCCTTTTCTCCGTTCTCAGTCCGTGAGGTAAATAAACTGTTAAAAGATCTTGATCCTAAAAAATCTGCAGGTCAAGATGAACTTCCTCCTTATTTCTTAAGGCTGGCTGCTCATATCATCACAGTCCCTGTGACTCACATCTTTAATCTGTCCATAAGCCAAAACACCATTCCGGATGCTTGGAAAACAGCCGTTGTTCTTCCTTTGCTGAAGGGAGGTGAGGTGATCCCACCTCACTGAACAATTATCGACCGATCTCTAAACTCTGCATCTTAGCCAAGGTACTAGAAAAACTGATAAACTCCCAGATCAAAAATTATCTGGACTCATTTAACATCTTACCTCTCCATCAATCTGGTTTCAGGAAAAAACACAGCACAACAACTGCTTCTCTGAAGGTTCTTAATGATGTTGTTGAAGCATTGGATGCTAAGGATTATTGTGCTGCACTTTTCTTAGACCTATCTAAAGCTTTTGACACTGTGGATCATAACATCCTGTGTCATAAGCTCTCAGAAATCGGTTTCTCTGATCACACCATCGGTTGGTTTTCTAATTATCTTTCCAATCGGAGGCAATGTGTTCAACATAACGGTACTTTTTCCAGCTATTTAACAGTTAAAAATGGTGTACCACAAGGCTCAGTTTTAGGACCAACCCTCTTTACAATCTACATAGCTAATGTAGGTCAGAGCATCCCTGATGCATCCTTACATTTCTATGCTGATGATACAGTTGTTTATTGCCGAGCTAAAACAGTAGCTAAGGCTTTCCAGTTACTGCAATCCGCTTTTGACATCATTCAGTCAGATTTGTTCCGTCTCAAACTTGTCCTAAATGCTGAAAAAACAAAAGGGATGTTTTTTTCAAGTAGGAAGTCGGTCCCAGCAGATCTTCCTCTGATTTTTTCCTCAAATGGTGTCCCTATTGAGTTTGTTGATTCCTATAAATATTTGGGTATCCTGGTCGATTCACATCTCTCTTTTAAACTCCACGTGGAAAACCTAGTGAAGAAACTGAAAGTTAAACTGGGTTTCTTTTTCAGAAATAAATCATGTCTAACACTGAATGCTAGGAAACGCCTTGTATCTGTGACTTTCCTTCCCTCCATTGATTACGGTGACATTCTCTACATGAATGCTCCTACAAGCACCCTGCGGATGTTGGATGTTGTCTATCATGGTGCACTAAGATTCGTACCCACCACTGCACCCTGTATTCACTGGTTAATTGGACATCATTAACCTCACGCAGACTCTTCCACTGGTACATTTTCATCTTCAAATCACTTCTTGGTCTGCTGCCCTCATACATCTCCTCCTACATGTCTTTGCGTGAGTGCAGCTACAGCGTGCGCTCTCAGGACATGATCACCTGCAGTGTTCCGTCAGTGAGGACTGAACTTGGAAAAAGGGCCTTCTCCTACTCTGCTCCTGCTTCCTGGAATATCTTACAAAAAGATCTGAAGCTCTCGGCCCTGACCTCTCTGGATGGTTTTCAGAATCTGTTGGAATCCTGGCAAAAACCAATGCAGATATGTTCCTGTCTTTGATTTTTTTGTACATCTACCTTATAATGTTTTTGCCACTTTTTGCTACTTTTTCTTTTCTTTTGTTTATTGTTTAATGTATTTGTATCATTGCTGTTCATCACTCTTTAGTTTGTAGCAGGTCGCTTTCGTAAATGAGCCCTCGAGGCTCAATGAGATTTACCTGAATAAATAAAGGTTGAATGAATCATAAATATACACTGAAGTTTCATTTCCTTCAGAATTTTTTTAATCTGCTTAAGCATGTATTTCCTTTGTATATTTTAGCTACTTTTATTTTTTAGCTAGTGTTCTGATACTTCTATTTTTAGCGAGCCTTTTGCAAATTTTTAGCTTTTGCAAACATTTTGCTTGTTTGAGCTTTTAGCTAGCCTTTTGCTACTTTTAGCTTTCAGTTGCTGTTTTTCCAACTTTTAACTTTTAGCTAGATTTTTGTTACTTTTAGTTTTTAACAATTGTGTTTTGCAAACGTTATCCTTTAGCTACCATTTTGCTGAATTTAGCTTTTAGCTACGATTTTGTAACTTTTTACTTTTACCCATTCTGCTTCTTTTATATTTTATTGAGTATTTTTGCTCCTTTTATCATTTAGCTAGTCTAATGTTCTGCTTCTTTTAGCTTTAATTATTCAGTTTGAGCTTGTTCAGTAATTTTCAGCAGTTATTCAGCATTAACCCTGTGTTTTTACAGAAAAATTAATTTCTTTAGCTCTTTCTTTTTTCTATTAGAGGGATTTTGCATCGACGTCTGAAGGACTTCTCATCAGCCATTGAGGATCTGGTCAAAGCTGTGGAGCTCAGTGAGGACGAGCAGGTCAGGGGTCAGACAGAGGCTAAAGTCAAGGAGGACCAGGATGAGCCTGTCCAAGAAGAGGGGCGGATTCAGCTCGCGCTCACCTATAATGATTTTGCTGTTCAGTGCTTCAGTAGAGGCCTCTACACAGACGCAACTCTGCTTCTCAACAAGGCCATCAACGAGGAAACAGGCCTGGCTGGTCTGTACCTGAACCGAGGAGGTGAGACTGTAGCAGCTTTGCTACTGATGAGTACGACTCAAGTCTGTTCTCGAATTATCGGTTCTTCTCAGGTGTTCATAGGTGAAAACTTGTTTCCCCACTCTGTGAGCGGATCATCATTTTTATTGATCATGACCAAGCTCTAATCTATTCGTTTACAAAAAGACACAAAAAGTTGCTACAATTCTTTCCAATACCTCTCAAAACAAAGAGAAATCTGTGACCTCCAGTATGCTAATTAATTCAGATTTTTCTTGATATATAATTAACGTCATATTGTCCAGGTAAGGAGCACATACGCCTTATGACACTGAAGAACCAGAAAAACCTGAATATGATTATTCTGCGGACCTGCGAACCACTTTTCCAGCTTGCAACACTGCTTCACATCTCTCTGCAGAATATTAAAACCATGTTTCACTATGTCCACATGAGGAACAGCTGGAAAGATTTTTTTTTGTGTGTGGGAGTGGTGGTGCAGAGGTTAGAGACGGTGGGCCTGGGATCGGAAGATCGCTGGTCAAGCCCCTGTACCGACAACATAAAAAAATGTGGGTGGAAAAAGGTGAAACACCCTCACCTGCCTCCACCCTCATTCACCACACTCTGGGCCCCTGAGCAAGGCCCTTAACCCTCACCATCTGCTGCTTAAACAGGTCTCTCTTGAAAATGAGTTATCGTGGTTCAATGAGACTACCTGTATAAATAAAGGGTAAATGGGAAAAAAAAGGGGTTTTGAAACAATGAAAATAAACCAATGATGTGATTATAAGCAAATCTATGAAGTGAATGATTTAAAGGTCCACTGGCATCATCTTAAAAATTTGCATAAAATAGAAGATATATATCTTGTATCATTCAACTATGTTCTTTTTTGCAAACAAAATGATAAATTAATGAAAATTCCCTTGAAACTGAGTTTAAAAATAAAAACCGCTTTTCTCTCTGAAAATCAGCATAGAAATGTAAGGATGCATCAGGGATGCTCTGACCTACATTAGCTATGTAAATTGTAAAGAGGGTTGGTCCTAAGACTGAGCCTTGTGGTACACCATTTTTAACCGTTAAATAACTGGAAGAAGTACCATTGTGCTGAACACATTGCCTCCGATTGGACAGATAATTAGAAAACCAACCAATGGTGTGATCAGAGAACCCAATTTCTGAGAGCTTATGACACAAGATGTTATGATCCACTGTGTCAAAAGCTTTAGACAGGTCTAAGAAAAGTGCAGCACAATAATTCTTAGCATCCAATGCTTCAACAACGTCGTTAAGAACCTTCAGAGAAGCAGTCGTTGTGCTGTTTTTCCCTGAAACCAGATTGATGGAGAGGTAAGATGTTAAAGCTGCACTATGTAACTTTGTAGTGCAGTCTGTAACTTTTCTAACAATATATTTTTAACATATTTCTTCACTCTGTCACTATCTACTGACAGACTGGTGTTAGACAAAGTAATCTCTGAAAAAAACTATAGTCCCCTTGCTTCTCTATCAGCATTTATAAAAACACTAAAAACACAGAGTGACCCGCCGTTAACCAGCCAATAAAAACAGAGTTTGTAACCAGCCAATAAAAACAGAGCTTGAATTTGAATCAGCCAATAAAAACAGAGCTTGAATTTGAATTTCAGCAGAGCAAGGGGGGCAGAGCCATATATGGCTCTAAGGGGGAGGGATCAGAATGCTTTGCCTGTTGAAAATATTTCTAAGTTCTGTGCTCTACAGAAAGTTACAGATAGCACCTTTAAATGAGTCCAAATAATTATTGATCTGAGAGTTTATCAAATTTTCTAGAACCTTGGCTAAAATGCAGAGTTTAGAGATTGGTCGATAGTTGTTTAGTGCGGTGGGGTCACCTCCCTTCAGCAAAGGAAGAACAAAGAAAGAAAAAACTTAACCAGTGTACAGTAATAGCAACTGAAATTTAAGAGTCAAATCTACAATTTCTTCCTTAAGTTTCAATTAGTCATAAGACTTGTTAGTGGTCATCTAAAAAGCCTACAGATTTAAAACCTGCAACCAGAGGCAGGTAAAAAAGAGAAATTTCATATTTTATACTTCACAAGCCTATTTATTAGAGTATAACTGGAATGTGCAAAATAAAGTAAAGGCAGAAAACCACTGGAAAGAAACAAATACAATCTACATTTGATTAAATGTACAGTTTACAGCATCTTTTTATTTGTTACAAAAACAAAAGAAAGTTAATATGGCATTTGATTTGTCAAAGTGGTTTCTCAAATGAAAATTATTACTTATAAAATCAGTTTGACATTTTCTGAACACTCCCGAGCAGAGAAAGTGATCTCAGTTTGGAGAAACAAGAAGATTCCTGACATACAAAGAAACATGTTCAGACCAACATCTGAATTTTATTTATTTTTTTTTTAGTTTTTACAGTCAAAAACAACTCAAACGTTCTGAACAAAACAGTCGTGGTTCAAGAAAAAAGCATAATGATAATCCCATGGATAATGATATGATAATCCCATAATCCCATGGAACTGTATACCTCAGAACTTCAGCATCAGGTTTTTTTTTTTTACATTTAGTAAACATCAGAAAAAAAGGCTTTTATTCCATGTGAGTTGTCATGTGGTTTTTGAAACTTGTTCGATTACTGTAACTTTTTCCACAGGTCTCACATGAGAAAGGCTTCTCGCCTGTGTGAGTTCTCATGTGTCTGATTAACACAAAGTTTCTATTAAAACCTTTTCCACAGGTCTGACATGAGAAAGGCTTCTCACCTGTGTGAGTTTTCATGTGTCTGATTAAATCACTGTTGTCATGAAAACCTTTTCCACAAGTCTGACATGAGAAAGGCTTCTCGCCTGTGTGAGTTCTCATGTGTCTGATTAACACAAAGTTTCTATTAAAACCTTTTCCACAGGTCTGACATGAGAAAGCCAGCTCACCTGTGTGAGTTGACATGTGGTATTTTAAACTTTTTCTATCACAGTATCTTTTTCCACAGGTCTAACATGAGAAAGGCTTCTCACCTGTGTGAGTTCTCATGTGGTATTTTAAACTTTTTCTATCACAGTATCTTTTTCCACAGGTCTGACATGAGAAAGGCTTCTCACCTGTGTGAGTTCTCATGTGGGATTTTAAATCACATTTCTGATAAAAACTTTTTCCGCAGGTCTGACATGAAAAAGGCTTCTCACCTGTGTGAGTTCTCATGTGGTATTTTAAATATCGTTTTTCAGCGTAACTTTTTCCACAGGTCTGACATGAGAAAGGCTTCTCACCTGTGTGAGTTTTCATGTGTCTGATTAAATCACTGTTGTCATGAAAACCTTTTCCACAAGTCTGACATGAGAAAGGCTTCTCACCTGTGTGAGTTCTCATGTGGCATTTTAAATATTGTTTTTCAGCGTAACTTTTTCCACAGGTCTCACATGAAAAAGGCTTCTCACCTGTGTGAGTTTTCATGTGTCTGATTAAATTACTGTTGTCATGAAAACCTTTTCCACAGGTCTGACATGAGAAAGGCTTCTCACCTGTGTGAGTTTTCATGTGTCTGACTAAATTACTGTCGTCATGAAAACCTTTTCCACAAGTCTGACATGAGAAAGGCTTCTCACCTGTGTGAGTTCTCATGTGGCATTTTAAATATCGTTTTTCAGCGTAACTTTTTCCACAGGTCTCACATAAGAAAGGCTTCTCACCTGTGTGAGTTCTCATGTGAACAATCAAAACATTTTTGTAGTTGAAATTTTTTCCACAAGCTTGACATACGAAAGGCCTCTCACCTGTTTGATTTCTCATGTGAACTCTTAAAGTACGTTTCTCTTTGAATTTTTTTCCACGAGTCATAAACAAACGTGTTTTTTTGTCTCTGTTTACATTTGGACGGTCCACATTGTCACCATAACCTCCTGTTTGTGGATTTGTCTCATTTTGTTTCGGCTCATCATCTCTGCAGGATCCTGGCTCTACATTCATGCTTCTTTCCTCATCTTGGTTCTCCACTTCACAAGAGTTTTGTGAAAGGAGTTGGTCGCTGGAGTTTGGTTCCAGTTCCCACTGGTTTCTTTCTTTAAAAACAGGAGTTACCATACAGGTTTCAGTCTCCGGCTCCTCTTTTATCTCTAGAAATTCTGGTTCATCCTTGGGAGGTTCTGGTGCCCCCAGTTTCTCTTGAATGTGTGGAAAATTGGGATCCTCATAGTACTTCATCATCTGTGAAGATTCTGGTGCTTCTTGGTCCTCTTTTATTTTTGGAGGTTTTGCTTCTTCTTGGTCCTCTTTCATCTGTGGAAGTTTTGCTTCTTCTTGGTCCTCTTTCATCTGTGGAAGTTTTGCTTCTTCTTGGTCCTCTTTCATCTGTGGAGGTTTTGCTTCTTCTTGGTCCTCTTTCATCTGTGGAGGTTCTGGTTCTTCTTGGTCCAAACTGATGGTCATCTCCTGGTTACAGAGCTGCTGCTCATTGAGAATATTTTCCTCCTTCCAGATATGCTGTGGGAGTTCTGCAGACAGACAAAGGAAAATACTGTACTGATTATTGTTACTGTAAGAAATCATATTTCACTTTAATTATTTGATTAATTCAAAGATGGTTTGAAAGTTGCAGCTTGAGGTGATCACAGCTTGGCAGGTACTGAGACCACACCTTTCCTAAAACCTTCTGGGATACTGTCCATCTGTTCTGAGATTGGAAAAGTGAAGCTGAAAATTTGGTGGCTGAAAAACGGAAAATGAAGGGTCATGTTTCTTGTTTTATAACTGATTGAATTATTATCAGTAATGCAGTAAAGTTGAAACAAAAAAATTGTGTTTTAATTGCATCGATCTTTATCGTCTCCCTTTTGATTGTGTGGCAGAGCACAGAATATTTTCAGTTTTCAATTAAACTGAATTCAGTTAATTTATAAAGCACCAAGTTACAACAGAAGTCATCTCAGGGCACTGAACAGAAACATTTATATATAAATATAAAAATCCTCCTTCCTGACGTTGCACGTTCATGGTGAGATGTATTGTCACTTCCTGTTTTCTCTGTTGGTAGCTCGAGTAGCCCTTTTTTCCTGGATTTATTGGCTAGCTCTTGCTAGCGTTAGCTTAGCATGGCTACTGCTTCTCTACTGGCATCCGGTCTTCTCACTTGCTCCGTGTGTCAGATGTTTAGCTACTTCTCTGCCCCCTTTAGTGGTAATAATACATGCAACAAGTGTAGTCTTATGATAGCTTTAGAGGAGAGGCTGTCTGAACTGGAAGTAGGGGTGCACTGATTTCAATTTTCTGGCCGATCACGATTTTTAGAAAATCCGACCTGCCGATTTTGGCCGATACAGATTTTCAGGTGTTAAAAGGTCAAAATGCACCCTAAATTTTCAGGATTTTACAACCTTTGCTGAGGCAGATGCGATCGGTGGATAAAATCGGCTTCTCATTTAAAGATCGGCCGATCACCGATCTCCCCAAATTAAGGAAATCGGGGCCGATCGATCGGCCGGCCGATTTATCGGTGCATCCCTAACTGGAAGCCCTCCAGTAGACCCCGAGCAGCCAGGACTCCAAGCCGACCGGGTGAGGGTCCGGAGTAAGGCTAAGCCCCCAGTTCACCACCGACCCGTTCACGTTTCTAATTTTTTTTCCTTACTCAGTGACACACCCGCTGAGAAGCAGACCCTGGTTACTGGCAGTTCCATAGTCCAAAACGTGGCTTTAGGGACTCCAGCTGCCATAGTTACCATATTTTCTGGCATATAAGTCGCACCTTTTTGCCTAATTTGCATGCCCTGCGACTTATAGGGAGGTGCGACATGTTTATGGATTTTCCCCCATGTTTTTAGACCCATTTTTGGCTCAGATATTACCGTTGAAATAATATGCGTCTTGATTGAAATTATTAAAATAAAACACTGGTAAAGTGTCTCTCTGAAAGATGAGTGAGAGGTGCTTCAATATAGTTCAGAGAGATGTGAAGAAATGTAAATCCAAGTCAGAGATGAAGGCTTGTATCACTACAAACATGTATGAAGTTGTCTTCTCAAGAAATACATTATTCTTATACTGTATAAAGCAAGTATTTCTTCATGATACTGAAGTCAAGAAATACTACTTTATTTTTTATAAAAGTATTTATGTTTTATGAAGTCAAGAAATACCTTTTTTATATGTATTTTTTCCCTGAAATAGTTTTTAAGTTCAACTTTATATGTAGGAGTTATATTGTTGATGTTCCCATTACCTGAGCACCTGTCAGTGACTGAGCACCTGTGGAGGAAGTGGACGCGGGCACACCTTGGCTGCCGCTGCTCCTCGTACTTTTTGCTTTTTGAAGCCTTTTTATTACTTTCTGCTGTTTTTTCACCGAGCCTTGTTGGACATTTCTACCTTTCTCGATTGCAGAGTGCGACAGGCGTAAAGCCTGTGTACAGCACCTGTACGAGCGGACGCGGACATTTCTACCTTTCTTTAACCTTTCTACCTTTCTTGAACGCAGAGTGTGACAGGCGTAAAGCCTGTGTACAGCACCTGTACAAGTGGACGCGGACATTTCTGACTTTCTTTAACCTTTCTACCTTTCTTGAACGCAGAGTGCGACAGGCATTAAGCCTGTGTACAGCTCCTGTGTGAACGGACGCGGACATTTCTACCTTTCTGTGATTAAGTTTTGTGTTTTAGTTAGTTAGTTTTAGAGCAACTGTCTTTTCTGACTGCGTTGTGGATCTGCAAACATTATAAGTTGCCGGTCAAAGCAGATGACCGCTTGTCCTGAGCCTGGGTCTGCTAGAGGTTTCTTCCTTCTAAAAGGGAGTTTTTCCTTTCCACTGATGCCATTGTGCTTGCTCAGGATGGGAGATCGTGGCGAAGCCAAGATTTGACTTGTTTGCTGGAGTCATTAGATAGAAAACTTTACTAGTCTAACCGGAATCAACACAAATTTAGCTTCGAGTATCACGTAGCTGCACTTATTGTTCGCTTACCTGCTGCCTCTCTCAACTTCCTGTGTCCTCTGGACTGTTCTGGACTCTCTCCTGTACTCCTTCAAGGTAATGCTCGTTCGAGTTACATCTCTCTGCTTCTTGTATATCTTTCTCGGAGCCGTGGGCCTGCTGCTAGCGGCTAGCTCTGTGCTAGCCTCCACCGGCTCGTGGATGTTGACGTATTCCGCTTCGCAGTTGTTTGAACTTAACAACTGCTCCATTCCTCTTTCTATTTCCACCATCAAACAACTGGGACTTCTGCGTAGACCTCGTTACATCCATAGAAGCTCTCGAAAGAAAACCGTTTATTCTCAAGCGAACTCGGATTCGATTAGTGCTGTCTGGACTGAGAGACGTGTCGCACCTCGATGGCGTCATCAGAACGCTGCGTCTGTAGGCCTTTGTAGTCCTCTGCGCACGAAGTGGCGAGGAAAACGTGGAGTGGACTTCAGTCTGCTTAAACCGGTTCAAAAAGCTCCTATTCCAACTGGTATTAAATTAGAACTTTTCAATGTGCAGTCACTTTCCAACAAGTCATGTTTAATTCATGATCACATTCTGGAGAAGAACTTGGACCTCATGTGTCTTACAGAGACGTGGCACCAACCAAACGTGTTCAGTTCTCTGAATGAAGCTTGTCCCTCTGGATACAGTTATCTGCAGAGAGCCCGCAGCACTGGCCGCGGTGGTGGTCTGGCGGTAATTTATCGCAGTAATTTAAAATTGTCTCATCTGTCTTCTCAGGACTTTTCCTCCTTTGAATGTCTGGCTTTCAGCTTCAAAGCCCCACTCCTGATGAATGTTATTGTGGTGAGATGGTGTTCCACCCCCCCCCTCCCCTTCCACCCTGTGGACCAAGTGTAGCCATTTGCACACCGTTGATTGATGTGGGAGTGGTGGCGCAGAGGTTAAGAAGGTGCGCTTGTGATCGGAAGGTCGCCGGTTCAAGCCCCGGTACCGACAACATCAAAGATGTGGGTGGGATAAGTGAAGTGGTCACACCTATCTCCACCCTCATCTGCTCCACTCTGGGCCCTTGAGCAAGGCCCTTAACCACATCTGCTCCCCTGGGAACCCTAGATATCAGCTCTCTGCTCCACACAGAGGGCTGTGGTTTAGGGGTGGGCGATATTACCAAAAAATGATATCACGATATATTTTTTGAAATACCCCGATAACGATATCAGACGATATTTCACATTTTCTCCTTACTAAGCGGCTGCTTAGGGGCCCCGGGGCACTTTAGCAACAGATTATAATTTTTTGGGGGTAATGATTTCCATGTGATTCTATTTAATATTTTAAGTTCAGCTTTTGCAAATTGTTACATACATTTACATAGTTTTAAGAACTAATTATTCAACTTTAAATTTCTTTGTTTAAACCATTTTACGTGGTTTAATTGTTAATTTACATTATTTAAGTATTTCCTTGATATTTTATTTTATTTTCTGTTTTTGCGCAATTTAATTATTTTTTATGCATCCAAGTTATTTTATCTGTTGTTTGTTGTTGATCTTGCGCTCCAAATTATTTTGAAAATTACTGTTGCTGTTCTTTGGAACCAAAGTTAATAAACCAGATGACATTTTTGCAGTAAAACATTGTATACTGGTGTTTTTTTCCCCTTAAGTTACTTTTAGTACCAAAATACACATAGGATAATGTAACCAGGGCTGTCAGAGTTGCAATGGGTTTATGTTAGGTCAGTGAATGATCTGATCATCTGACTGTTGATTGCAGTAATCCACATTATTAGCAAAAATAGAGGGCCCCCAAACCAAATTTCGCTTAGGGCCCCATGGAGGCTTGGGCCGGCCCTGGTCACCAGAATACAAAAAAATATATTCATATTTAACAAGCAAAAATATATATACCGCACCAGCCGCCACTGAGGTGTGCGGTAATGACTATTCTAACACTTTAACACATTTTAAAAGAGCATACAGTAAATAAAAATAATAATTTCTTACTTTAAGCGGCAGCTTCTGTCATCAGTTTGCCTGTTAGCTCCAGCTGTTCGCTCCAGCTGTTAGCTCCAGTTGTTAGCACCGCTGCGTTACGTCTGAGCTTCGCAGCTTTCTGTAGCACCACGCAGTTTAAACCCTTTACAGGAAGGACTGTTAGTATCCTAACTTCATACAGTTGGAGACAGAAAAAGTTTTAATAACTTACCGACGCCGCAGTCTGTGCGCGCCGCCGCCTTCAGCTGTTAGCATTTATAGCCCCCGAACCCGCAGCTCCGGGCAGTCCGGTTTAGCTGCACGCACCTCCTAAAAGGTTGTCGGCTTTATTATTCCAAGTTAGCTCGTTGTCCCCCGATGTCTTCGGCTTCCAGTCCGACATCGAGGCGAGCTCCAGGGACCTCTGATCGCACAAAGCCGGCTGCCCGGTGAAGCTACGAGATGCAACTATGAGGCTAATGCTAGCTCGTTCCTCCTCCTCGCGGTGTGCGCGCGCATGCGTATTAACAAAATGTAGGGCATCTCCACATGAAGGCAGTCTCCACGGAACACCGGCTGCTGTCTGCTGCTTCACGCGGTCCGCGTTCCTCCACAAAACCACCGTTATCGCAAAGTGACGCAGTCAAATGACGTCATCATAGGATGCCGCGATATAATTTTTTTCACCGGTGTCAAAAAATCCACCGGTATTATCGTAAACGAGACGATATGGCCCACCCCTACTGTGGTTGCTCGGTGGTCTGTGGTTGTGTCAGGAAGGGCATCCGGCGTAAAAACAACTGCCAAATCTTCATGCAACTAGATCGCTGTGGTGACCCCTAACGCAGGGAAAAAGCCGAAAGGAGAGAAAAAAAAAAAAGATTGATGGGTGGGGCAGATGCCTTTATATTGAGCAGGCTGCTGTGGGGTGCGAGTATCTTTGTTTCCTTCACTACAGTCGGCTGCTTTATTTTGCTTGTGTTCTGGATCTGCTCATCTGAGATCGTAAGTGCCAGTTTTTCAATCAGTGACTGGGATCGTGTTGGGCTTTTGGGGTGTTACACCTGTCGTGCGTTTCTGCAGCATTGTTCTGCTGGCGTTGCCGGCTGTGGCTGTGGGTTGTTGTGGCGTGCGGCTTCCTTTTGGTCCTCACCTGCTGACCTGTTTCCTCCCTGGTTTGGCTGTGTTTCCACCTCTGGGTAAGCTGCCTGCAATTTAGACTTAATTTGTTTCTGAATCCACAATAATGGGTTTTCTGTTTTAGGCACCAGCTTTTACTGTTTGGAGTTGCAGCGCTGTGGACACTCTGCTGTCTTGTCCTATCTTTCCCTGGTTGTTCGGCCCACTCTCATCAAAACCTGGACTGGTCGGACAGGTGTTGGGGGCAGGGCATTACATCACTCCGTTGAAGAGCATTTGGACTGGAAGACGACAACGACCGGTTATGGTTTCAAAGTGTTTTCCATTGTTTGAGTCTTCCTTCTTTTCAAGGACTGAGTGATGGACTGGAAACCTTGGTTTTAAAAGGATTGTTTTAATGAAATTGTTTTATTAAATATTGTAACTGCAAAAGTCTGTTCTGGTGTTCTGGTGTATAATTTAAAGGAGCAAGAGCTCCACCTTCTGGTCACATTTGGCGTTGCTGGAAGGATTTACACCAGAACACCACACCATACCATTGAACAGACTTTTTATTTATTTATATATATGTGTTTTTTATGTTTAAGTCTTTTATTGTTGGGTGTGGTTTTATTTTGTGGTAGGACAAGACAGCAGTAGTTGTCCAAGAGAAGACCTAATTGTGGGTTTGGGGTTTATTTTCTAAAAGAGTTTAAAAAAATCCTTTCTCTCTCTTTTTTTCTTTTCTCTCTTTTTCTTCCCTGCAGGCATGGAGGAGGGGGCACAGCGGCCGGTAGATGGAGTGGGTTGGCAGAGTGTGACGGTTGGGGGTTTGCCGGGCGCCGCTGCTTCCCCGGCTGTGGTTGGTGGTGTCATGCCTGCTGGCGCTGTAGTTTCTGAGCGGTTGGTGGTTGTGCCCAGGGACCGACGGTGTCCCATGTTCAGTGGTGGGACTGGCATTGGGATCGGTGAGTGGACTGAAGAGGCCCAATCATGTATTCGGGCCGCCATTTGTCAGCGGCTGATGAGGCTTTCTTTCTTTTCGATCATTTAGAGGGAGAAGCAAGGGAGGAAATAAAGTACCGCACTGATGCAGAGAGGAATGACCCAACTAAAATCTTGGCTATTTTGAGGGAGTTGTATGGTTGCACTGAGTCATATATAACTCTCCAACATGCATTCTTTTCTAGGAAGCAGCAAGAGGAAGAAACACTGTTGCAGTTTTCCTTAGCTTTGATGGCCCTTATGGAGCCAGTAAAGCAGAATGCTCCTGATGGGTTGCTGAATGCTGATATTCTGCTGCGTGACCAGTTTGTAGAGCAAGTGTTAGACAGTGCTCTTCGTCGGGAACTGAAACGGTACGTTCGGGGTCATCCCGCTGCCACCTTGCTGGAGGTGCGTGGGGAGGCAATTAGGTGGGAGAGACAAGGGTTTCCAGGTGGTGTTAGGGAGCGTAGTCATTCTCTCCCATCCACCTATGGGCGGCAGTATGGGGTTTATGGTAGCTCCCGGCTGGCTCCATCTACTGCTGCCCGCCCTGAGCTTGATGAGTTGAGGGAACTTCTAAAACAGCAACAGGAACAGATTAATCAGCTCACCCGGTGTATTGCTTCGCTTCAGACTTCTTCCCCACGGGAACGGTCTCCTCGTCCGGGTTCAGTGGTCTGCCACAGGTGTCAACGGCCGGGTCACTTTGCCAGAGTGTGATGGTGAGCGGGTCCGTGCCAAGGTTGACTCTGTGGTCAGGCCAGTTAACCGGACGGAAAACTAGCACCCACTGAGCTGTTGAGCCACAACTCAGGAGGGGGAATAGCAGGCTCGCAACCAGCAGCCACATCAAAATTGTTGGCAACTTGTCCAGTCATTGATGTTGTGATGGGCGGTATCTCTGTGACTTGTTTAGTAGACACAGGTTCCATGGTGTCGACCATCACTGAGAGCTGTTTCCAGGAACATTTTGCATCAATGGGGCGTGATTGCCTTCAGTCATGTCATTGGTTGCAGCTCCGGGCAGCCAATGGTCTTTCCATCCCATACATTGGCTATCTAGAGTTGGATGTTAATCTTTGTGATAAGGTGCTTCCGCATTGTGGGATTCTTGTGGTTAAAGATCCCCCTAATGTTGGTTCTTCAGTTCCTGGCATTTTGGGAATGAACATAATTCAGCGCATTTACCAAGAACTCTTTGGGGCACATGGTGGTTCGTTCTTTGACTTACCTTCAGTTACAAAGTCTCCTGGTCCAGTTGTGGAAGCTCTGCAGCAGTGTCACCAAGCAGCAACTAAGTCCCCAGTGCTGTTAGCTGGTGCTGTTAAGGTCCGGGGCCCTCGAGCTGTGAGGATAACTGGTGGGGTTATGAAATTTGTAGCTGCAACCTGCCCTGAACAATTTACTGGTCAGGTTTTATTGTTCGAGCCCCCAGAGTCTGGCCTACCAGTTGGCTTATTAGCCTCGCCATGTCTCATTCAGGCTGTGCACGGCACTGTTTATGTTCCTGTCTTAAATGTGGGGACTACTGATGTTGTACTTTATCCCCGAACTCACCTTGGTGTGTTGAGTCAAACTGAAGTGGTTAGCCTACCCCCTGATGTGATAGAAATAAGACCTGGTGCTACAATTTCTTCTCAGGTGGCTTCTACTTCAGAGCAGAGCTTGATTGAACCTGTTGATTTGTCTGAACTGACAGAAACTGAACAACAGCAGGTTCAGTCACTTCTACAGAAGTATAGCTCTGTCTTTTCGGCTCATGAGGGTGACTTGGGGTGCACTAATTTGGTTTCTCATGACATTCCCCTGTTGGATGAAGTTCCGGTCCGGCAGAGGTACAGACGCATTCCTCCCTCAGAGTACGAGGCTGCCAAGTCGCACATCAATCAGCTCTTACAGAACCAGGTAATAAGGGAAAGCAGTAGCCCTTATGCCTCTCCCATCGTTCTTGTTAAGAAGAAAGATGGCAGCCTTCGTATGTGTGTGGACTACCGTCAGCTTAACAGCAAAACGAGAAAAGATGCTTTCCCATTGCCTCGCATTGAGGAAAGTCTGGACCATCTCTCCGGGGCCCAGTGGTTTTCCACTCTAGACTTAACCAGTGGGTACAATCAGGTTCCTGTATCAGAACAGGATAAGTCAAAAACTGCTTTTTGCACGCCATTTGGACTCTTTGAGTGGAACCGTATGCCCTTCGGGCTTTGTAATGCACCAAGCACATTCCAGCGTCTGATGCAGAGGATGTTTGGAGACCAGCAGTGCCAGTCACTTCTTTTATATTTGGATGACATCATTGTGTTTTCGGGTTCGGTCTCCCAGCACATGGAGCGTTTGGAAGCAGTCCTTGCTCTGCTTCAGAGAGAAGGTCTGAAAGTAAAACTGGAAAAATGTTCTTTTTTCAAACGACAGGTTAAATACTTGGGGCACCTTATCTCAGATAAAGGTGTAGCCACAGACCCTGCCAAGACTGAGGCAGTAGCTAAATGGCCACGTCCCACACAGGTTTCAGAACTACGCTCATTCTTGGGCTTTGCTAGTTATTACAGGCGCTTTGTGGAGGGTTTTGCTAGATTAGCGGGTCCTCTTCATAAGCTGGTGGCACAACAAGTAGGCACAAAGTCCAGGAAGGGGTCTGGTCAGGCTTTTCAATCTGCCTGGACATCAGAGTGTGAGGAGAGCTTTGAGGCTTTAAAAGCAAAATTAACATCTGCACCAGTGTTGGCATATGCTGACTTTTCACGTCCTTTTATTTTAGAGACAGATGCCAGTCTCAGTGGACTTGGGGCAGTGTTGTCACAGGAAACGGAGGGTGGAGTAAGGCCCATTGCATACGCCAGTCGAGGTCTTAACCCTTCAGAGCGCAACATGGCTAATTATAGCTCTATGAAGTTGGAGTTCCTGGCTTTAAAATGGGCCATGGCTGAGAAATTTAGGGAATATCTTTTGGGCCATCGGTGTGTGGTCTATACAGATAACAACCCTTTGAGTTATCTTCATTCAGCCAAGCTTGGTGCAGTGGAGCATCGCTGGGCTGCTCAACTTGCTGCATTTGATTTCGATATTAAGTATCGTTCTGGACGCAGCAATGACAATGCTGATGCACTTTCCCGCCAGCCTATATCAGGTAATGGCCTGGAAGAACTTCAGTCGGGCACCTCCATCCCAGAGGCTCTTCGGTGTGCCCCATGTCCTGTTCCAGTGGCTGCAACTCAATTTGTGGCAACTGTTTTGCCATCTCATTCTGTGTCTGACCTTCGCACTTTGCAGGAAGCTGACCCCCTTCTGAAGGACATTTTGGGTTTTTGGAAGAGGCAGGTTTATCCTACTCCCGAGGAGAAACGGCAATTTCCCAAACTGTCCTTGGTTCTTTTAAAAGAGTGGGGTCGTCTTGTTGCAAGAGATGGTGTGGTGTACCGTCAAGTCCATCGGTCAGATGGGGGTGAGGAAATTTTACAACTGATTTTGCCATCAGTTCTTAAACCGACTGTTTTGACTCAGTTACATCAGGAACATGGACACCAGGGTGTGGAACGCACCGCTGAGTTGGTGAGACAGCGCTGTTACTGGCCCGGAATGTCTAATGACATTAAACAGTGGGTACAGGAGTGTCAACGGTGCCAGGTCGCTAAAAATGTAACATCTGGCTCGGGCACTTTTATGGGTCATCTGTTGGCTTCTCGGCCGAACGAGATTGTTGCCATGGACTTTACTATGTTGGAGCCTTCACGGAATGGCTTGGAAAATGTTCTGGTACTTACTGATGTATTTACTAAATACACAGTTGCTGTTCCAACTCGGGACCAGAAAGCGGCTACCGTCGCTCAGGTTTTGCTCAATGAATGGTTTTTTAGATTTGGGGTTCCAAGCCGCATTCATTCAGATCAGGGTCGGAGCTTTGAGAGTGCATTGATTCAGCAACTTTGTAACATGTATGGAGTTAAAAAATCGCGCACTACCCCTTACCACCCTGCTGGAAATGGGTAGTGTGAGCGTTTTAATAGAACACTTCATAACCTGTTGCGCACTCTACCAGTGTCTAGGAAGCAGGATTGGGCTTCCAGTCTTCCCCAAGTACTGTTTTGTTACAACACTGCCCCCCATCAGAGTACTGGGGAGTCCCCATTTTTTCTCATGTTTGGCCGTGAACCTCAGCTGCCTGTGGATTTCTTGTTGGGTCGTGTTCAGGATCCTACACCAGGTGAGGTGGTGGATTGGGTGGCTGAACATGGGATTAGATTAACTACTGCTTTTCATCATGCTCAGGATCACTTGTTGGCAGCTGCAGGGCGTAGAAAACAGCATCATGATCAAGGCATTCGGCAGGTTCCATTACAAGAGGGACAGTTGGTTTACCTGCGTGATCATAGTGTTAGAGGTCGTCATAAAATCCAGGACCTCTTTAACTCAGTTATCCATCAGGTTGTGAGAGCTCCAACGGCTGGAGAGCAGGTTTATACTGTGGCTCCTGTGAGTGACTTGCAGAGAACTCGAAATGTGCATCGGGATATGCTGAAGGCTCGGGTTGGGCCAGAGCTCACACCTGCACCCCTGCAGTCAAAACCTGCCTTGTCTACAAGGGAGTTGGATGACTCTGTGGAGGATGATTTGTGCTTGTTGGTCTCTGATACTTATGTACCTACTAGCTCCACAGCCACAGGGTTGCTTCCACCGGTCGCTTTAGGAAACGGTCACCCTGTTCAAACTTCTGAGGCAGTTCTTCCATCCTTGCGTCGTACTGCCCGTTTAGGGGCAGGACAGCATTCAAATGTCCATCACCTTCCTCGACCTGTGGGTTATGCGGCAGGAACTAGTCAGTCAGTTTCCAACGCACAGTTTGCCATTTTTCGCCCCTGGTGCTGAAGTGTGCAGGTCCATCGTCGGGGCGACGATGCAACATCGGGGGGTAGAATGTGGTGAGATGGTGTTCCACCCCCCCCCTTCCACCCTGTGGACCAGGTGTAGCCATTTGCACACCGTTGATTGATGGGCGGGGCAGATGCCTTTATATTGAGCAGGCTGCTGTGGGGTGCGAGTATCTTTGTTTCCTTCACTACAGTCGGCTGCTTTATTTTGCTTGTGTTCTGGATCTGCTCATCTGAGATCGTAAGTGCCAGTTTTTCAATCAGTGACTGGGATCGTGTTGGGCTTTTGGGGTGTTACACCTGTCGTGCGTTTCTGCAGCATTGTTCTGCTGGCGTTGCCGGCTGTGGCTGTGGGTTGTTGTGGCGTGCGGCTTCCTTTTGGTCCTCACCTGCTGACCTGTTTCCTCCCTGGTTTGGCTGTGTTTCCACCTCTGGGTAAGCTGCCTGCAATTTAGACTTAATTTGTTTCTGAATCCACAATAATGGGTTTTCTGTTTTAGGCACCAGCTTTTACTGTTTGGAGTTGCAGCGCTGTGGACACTCTGCTGTCTTGTCCTATTTTTCCCTGGTTGTTCGGCCCACTCTCATCAAAACCTGGACTGGTCGGACAGGTGTTGGGGGCAGGGCATTACATCACTCCGTTGAAGAGCATTTGGACTGGAAGACGACAACGACCGGTTATGGTTTCAAAGTGTTTTCCATTGTTTGAGTCTTCCTTCTTTTCAAGGACTGAGTGATGGACT